>VXBW01007735.1:802232-888931 GCA_013400375.1 Thinocorus orbignyianus | reverse complement strand
TCTCCCTTAGCGGGGTGGCCCCAGGGCTCTCCCTTAGCGGGGTGGGGGGGTTGAGACGCCACGGCCGGCCCCCTCTGCCCACCCCTCCCCGAAGCGCCGCCTTAGTTTTCGGCTTTTGGGGTTTCCCTGTTTCCCACCCGCGTTGGTTGGGTTTGCGGGCTCCCAGCAGCGTCCAGGGGCAGCCGTGGGTCCCCGTGGCCGGTTGCCTTGCTAACCTCTGTGCGGCCCCCGGGAGCTGGTGGGCCATAAGGTGAAAAGCACTAATTGGGATGAGCTGTAATGCCTCTGCTGAGCATACCTGAATGTTTCCATATAGAAAAACAAACCCAACAGTGAAGCCTGATCCTGCAGACTCTGCCTTGCTTGTCTGAGGGAATAAAGTCATTCCTGGGAGTATTAATCCTTTGACTTGATATGGGGCTTCTTTCTTGGTAACGAGTAGGCGGCAGTGTCTCAAGATTCAGCTGCAACATGTGCCCCACATGAAGTTTCTCACCCTGCTCTGAGCACCTCTGTGAGTTAAGGCGAGAGGCACTTTGTCAAACCTTGGAACTGTTGGGTCTGCAGCATAATAGTAAGAAAGTGGAAAGTTGCTGATCAGGAGCTGTACGTGCGGCGATACAAACTTTCTTCTGCTTTTGACACCGGTGGCAAAACTTCTGTTTCTTGATGCAGGTGCTCGCCATCATCATCACATATATATTTCAGGTAGTATGCTCTTGTGGTTTGAAGCCTTAAAGAGACTCCAAAACCTTTATCCTTTAACAACCATGATGGAGTTTGCTGTCTTTTGTCAGCTTTGTGATCATATTATTTCTAGTCTACAGAAGACTGTAGAAAAATAAACAGAACTATTTCCAGGAAGAGAAAACACGATTAACTTTTGTGGTTTGAAAAATCAAATCATATTTAACAAGTGAGTTTCTTAGAATGTGTGGTAACATTATTTCCAATGTGCGTAGACCCTGTCACAATGAAACTGGCTGTTCACCACAAAGGGCTGGTAGAAAATAAAAGAAAATGTGTGAAGTCATGTAGTTGAGTGTTAGATTCTCTTTAGCTTTGGAGTGCAAACTATTTGCTTTTGTTTATTCTCAGCTGCTCTGGCATTCAGTCTGGTACTGACCATAATCAGCAAATGTATGCCTAAACATAATTTGCCAAGCCCACACCAGGTGCAAAGCCTTTGTTTAAAAAGTATATTAGTAAAAACATTTGTGTTAGTTACACCTGGGATTAACATTCATGTCTAGACACGATCTTGGGACTGGATTCTGCAGGAAGATTTGTGTAAGGCGGCCCTTGACTCTGTTTAGGCACCGTGTTCACCTGAGCTTGTCAAGTGGACGATTGAAAACTTAGCTCAGTTGTTGCTGTATTTACAAACATAATTATGTAGCACTGTAAATTTTTCCTGTTGTTCTTGTCTGAAATATTCTGCAAACTGCATTTAGATGGAAATTGGCTGTTCAGTATTCAATATCATTGATGTTACTGACCAGCTTGTACTTGGCATACTTTAACTTTAACTTTTTAGGCCTGTGACACTTTCAGGGACTGAAGAAGTGTGACTTTCCGTGTAATTTACCAAGCCATATACTTCTTTGCAATAGATTTTTTTTTAATATGCAATCCCTTAATGGTCTTTTCTGATAATACAATAACAAACATAATGTAACACAAATATTCTATGGGTACAAGTTAATGTGCTCAAACTGTGTCTGTCTTTAAACTGGAGAATTATTGGTGAAGGTTTATCAGACATGAGTAGCCAAAGTTAAGGGGTTTGCTTAAAGGAACAGATGGCCAAGCAACCATCATGTCAGAGAAAACAGCATGTATTCTGTGTATTCTTGGTTTAACACAAGAGGGAGCATGTCTAATCTTTAACCTTTAAATATTGCAACTTCAGAGAGAAAGCTTTAAGTGTTGAGTGTCAACTAATTTATGTTCTGGGCTCCACGTGCAAATATTGATAGAACCTATGTGTATTTCTGGCATGCTTTCAACTTTAGGTTGCAGCTGTTGATTTACAATATAAATGTTGGCATGATAAATGTGGAGAAAATAACAAAGCTAATGAGCTAAAATCTGTAGTTTCCTGCTGAATTTGACAAAATATTTATGGTTATTGTTATTTCTGGGTATGGTTATTCATATATAGAGGTTGTACTTTGTTCTTTAATATTAGCTTAGTAAATGTTTTCTGCTTAACCTAGCGTACAAAGTTATCAAGCTGAGGCTTAATTTAATTTAGTCACCAATACAACTTTGTTTTTACAGTTCTTATAAATTCTACCACTTTATTCTTAAATAGGAAATAGAAATTTGGATCTACTAAGAAGGTTTGTGCATCATATCTTGCTTATTTTAAATTGTTCTGTAGTGGTGTAAAAGAAAGAATAAAAATCAGCTTCCTTTTGTATTTCTTGGCATTGTCCGTTTGAATCATAAACTGTTAGTGTTTGTCCTCCTTTAGTGTCTTATTAATGTGAATTAGCAATTAGTTAAAATTAAGCAGTGCATACAGAATACTTGAAACTTTTAGGACAACCTTACTCATTTGACAGTATCTTAAAAATATTTCCAGTTACCTTCTGCTTTGCTCCAGATGAATGATTAGAGAAAACCAGCTGTCTACTGTTAAGCATTGTATGCAAATTATTTATCTTTCAAAAACATAAATACTCTGTATGTTATTTGGTGGAGTAAAGCAGAAACCTTAGTGTCCTGGTTATGCGTGCTGAAGAAAACTACTATGCTTGCTTCTCTTTCCTCTTTGAGGACATTGTAACGTCTGTGCCAGGGTGGCAAAGTGACCGTGACACCATCACTTCTCATTTTAACAGATGAGGCAGTGGTATGAAGTCCTGTGTTGGATCAGGTAGGATCCTGAGTTTCCCCAGAGAGCCAGAAGAGCTCTCTTCCCCTGAGCAGCAGGTGGATGGTGATTGTACTGTCTGTCTTATAATGGAGAAGTAAAAACCCTCACTGTATTTTTCTTATGAGTTATGAAGTTTGTGAAATATTTAAGACCTTACCTCTAATCTGTTTTTCTTTTTTTCTTCTAAATAATGGGAGAATTTTTGGTATTTTAAAATAATTCCCAATGCACAGCATTGAAAGAATAATAATAACCTGTCTTCAAAATATGCCAGACAGCTGTCTTTGTAAGAGAAATGCAAGATGACCTGTACTAATACTAGCTACCTCGAGAGAGATTTTCAGTGTTGTGACTTCCAGGAGATAATGAGGGAGAGACAACCTATACTAGGGAAATTGTTGCTTTACTGAGTTACTCACAGCAACTGAGCATTTTTAATGGATTGCTCCACTTTAATGGATACTTGATTTTGTGTATTTTATGTAATACATATGCAACAGCACTGCAGAGTCAGAAATTCATAGAAAGCATAGACACACCTTTTGATCAAGTGTTGATATGGTGAGTTTTGTAAGGATCATATGTCTGTTGTCCTGGCTATTCCATATCAGTCAGTAGGGACAAAACTTTCACTTTGATTTTCTTGCCCAGCAGGTTTAGGCCGCTGCACAATTTTTACATTAAACGCATATTTTTACTTTAAAAGAAAGTAATCGTGTAGTCTCTATTTGATATTGCAACTTTAATAGCTTAAAGTGTATTAGTGTATCTGGTTTATGTAAATAAACTGGAGAAGTCGGTGTTTTTGTTTCCGTAGCTGGAGGAAATCATCAAGAGTGTAAAAACCCAACAAACAAAAAAACCCCAGCACCCTCCAAACAACACCCGGCGATTAACAAGTTCAGGAGAGATTGCTCTGATGTGCCACAGTTTAGAGCATCGTTATAAAGTAGTAAATACACTTTGTTTCCTTTTTAGCATGATTATAGGGACACTTCCCTTATCAGGGGAAATTGTAGATGCACTCAGCAATTGAGGTTTCAAAGTTGCCGTAAAGGATTAGAATTGAGACCTCAGCAGAGGCCATTGTCTGTGCTGAATCAGCTGTGCGAGCAGACAATTTAATATCTGTTACTAATCTGGTACCTTTCAGGCAACGCATGTGTGTAAAAGTTATTTAGAAATTATCCCATGTTTACACAAACTGTTTTTCAAGTGTCAAAGGATTTATTAATTTGCTTTTCTATATGTATATAAAAAAGGAGTGGGGGCAAAATTCACAATGCGGACCTTGTAAAAACTCCTTTCGAAAAGAAAAGTTGTATTTGCATAAAAAATAGCATGTGGGACTTCGTAATAAAGTGCACACAGGCTCCTGTGACTTTCTGAATGGTGTAAGCGGATGTTTTAAAATGCAGAGGGGAGGGGGTTTGCTTGTGAGCATTTTTTTAGCCGTGAATTATGGTTTGTTTGTGTTTTTTTTTTCCTGTCTGAGTTACAGCCCCCTGAAAAATGGGGGGGTTTAGGAAGAAAGTGCTGACACAGCCTTAACTACGGAGCAGTGCCCTGCGTGCTGCTGCAAGAATTGTCCAGGCAGTGTTTTGTGCTTTCCTGCCATTGTCCTTTACATTCCTTTAATTCATTCCATTTTTAACTTTCCGAAAGTTTGATATGATTTAAAGCCCCCGGCGTGTGTGCAAAAGCCAGAAGAGTGAGGTTGTCAGAGTAGCATGGACTTGTTAATCTCAGCCTGATCTTGTCAGTAACAGCAGAGCAGAGGGAGAG
The DNA here is from genome assembly GCA_013400375.1 of Thinocorus orbignyianus. Taxonomy (NCBI): domain Eukaryota; kingdom Metazoa; phylum Chordata; class Aves; order Ciconiiformes; family Thinocoridae; genus Thinocorus; species Thinocorus orbignyianus. The sequence continues at coordinate 884,262 of VXBW01007735.1, read as the reverse complement.
GAACTCCGGCTGGGGCAGCGCTCCAAAGGTTTGTCTGTTATTTTTATCCCTAAATTACGTCTTGGTAGCGAACTATTCGGTATGCGGAGCCTTGTTTGCGATGTGGAGATGCCGTGGTCGCGAATATGTGTGCTTTTAGCCGTGTTGTTTGTTTGCAAGAGGGGAGGTTTGCCTCGGTGTGTGTCGGGGAGAGAGAGAGCGAGTGTGTGTTACGATCGGGGAAACGCTGAAGAAGAAGAAACCCTGTTGGTTCTCCATGCAAATGACCGCTTTGGTTGTAACAAAAGCCTTGATGTTGGGCTTGGAAAAATGATCTGACAGTGTAACAACCCCAGGCCACTTTCGCCATGTTTTTGTTTATTCATGTTTCATTCTCTTTTCCGTAGCTATCTCGCAGATGTTTCCAATTTCACTGGTTGGGGGTTTGGCTTTTTATTTTTCTTTTTATGAATTTTACACCGTTGAGCCTTTTTGGAGTTAGCAAGGAAACGTGTGAAAGAATGTTAACAAAACAGAGAGGTGTTGCAGATGTTTATACTTTAGTTCTTGCGTTGCGCCTGACGGTGCTGGCAAAGGGATACGGTGCCTATGAAGGAACGTAAGAAGCATCTGTTTTAACTACCGAGCTCGTCATTTCCAAATGTGCCCGTTGTAACTTGAATATTAACATAAACAGATGAAGTGAGCACGTTCCCGGTACAATGTGGCTAGCCGAGATCTCATTTGTTTGCTCCTGTTTTTGAAAGGAAGGAGAGAGGAGAGGGAGGAGGAGGGGAAAAAAAAAAAAAAAAGGCGAATAAGAGCGAGGAAAGGAATATCTGTGACACAACATGTATGCTCCTAGATAAACTCCTGCCATCTCAGAGTGCCTTTAAATATTTGAACAGCTTCTGTTAAGTCAAATAAAATTGGTTACCATGAGAAACAAAAAAAAAGTCTAATAGAATAGTTGAGCACCCTAATGAAAATCTAGATGTAAGATTGTTTCAGAATCAGTCAGATAATTGAATTAGACAGAAAATCTTTTTAATAACAGTTGTAGTAACACATTTAAACATTTTAGCTTTTGAGATCTTGGAAAACAACACACAGAGCACAGAATTAGTGGAGGTAGATGGTGTATTATCTTACAGTCGCATAAATTGAAATGTAATCGTCTGTTAATGATATTAAAATCAGCCTGTTTGTACAATTTTATGCTTGTTCACTGTATCGAGGCATACACAAATAAAATCTTTAAGATTAAAGGACAATGATTCAGTGTCCAGAGCCAGTGGTTAAATCAGATGTGGTAACTATGGTGAGAGGTAAAGTTACTTAGCTTCTCACAGACCATGCATATGTGGATTTCTTTTCATATAATGGAGATTAAGGAGGAAAGGATTAGAAAATCTAAAGAGAAATTCTGAGCAGGAGACCTGTAGCCATGCCCTGGGAATTAGCACTGAGGAGGCTTTTAGAACAGAGACAGGGTGGAAATAAACACTCTCTAGTACTCTATATTGATGATAATTCTAGAAAGGAGCCTTCCTGGTTGGAAATATCAACAGCACCTCATGCATACAGGAAATAAATCAATCCTCTCCATGTTAAAATAATCCTCCTACTTCAATGAAACAAAACCAGAACCCAGGGTAGATTTTCGTGTTACCAAGTGACAGCAGCATAAAATCAGGTAAAGTCTGATATTCTGAATTAACTCATTTTAAGTTCTTGCAGGATTAAGTGATATTGATTTATTTGGATTTGTACAGCATTCCTATTTTTAAGCATGCATATGATATGTATTTAGGATTATTTTTTTTAACTTCAAAAATGGTGGACATTTGAAGTGGAAAATGAAATCAGAGCTTAGTGTTCTGGCCGGTAAATATTGGGGGAGTTTGAACAGCAGCCAGAGAGACTTTGACCATGTTTCTGATTTTCCTTGAGTTGAGAGGGTTTAAGCTTTTCAGGGAAATACTTCAGATTATGCTGATCAGCTCAGCTGGATATGGGAATGATTGTCATGCTTGCACATAGAAGTCATGTGTTCTGTGAGAACCACCAGAGATACTAATTCGTGATTAGCTATTTGGAATACTCAGGAAACAGAAAGGGGAGAGGTCAGGTTTGATTTCCAGTATAGAGGGACCATTTCCCTGTAATAGTGAAAAGTACATTCACTATTATAGTGCAGGGACGTCTTGGGAATATGAAGTATGTTCAACTTGCTGGTAATAGAGGTTAAAGTATACTGGGATTTTGCCAGTGTATTAGAAACATCTCTAATAAAATGTTTTAAAGTTTTGACTTCACCCTCCCCCTGCCCAACAGTTGTTTAAAAGCACTCGTCTTATGAAAAGTCCACAGAGGAACTCGTGGTTCAGCATAGTCTAGACACTTGGTGTTATAACTTTTAAGGCATTTATGGATTTGGTGGGAAACATTTCTAGATTTTTGTGGATCATAATCCCACAGTTTTGATTTTTCAAGTGTTCTAAGAGAGTTACCTGTTCCACAGACTGCATTTGCTTCTACTGTGCAACAGCTTGTGTTGAACCTGTGAATGGAGCGTACGCTTTTGGACATCAGGCAAAATGATTAATGATATACCTGACAACAATGTAATTCATATTTGTTACAAATTGTTTTCACAATAGAAATGATTAACTTAAAATTTATTTATTTTTGTATTTGAATTGTGATTTCTTGAAAAGTGTTAAAAACTTGCTAATTGTTTTCTGCCCTGACAGGGAGAGTAGGAAAAGGAATTCTATTGATGCTGCTAGTGGAAAGTATTTTACTCCCTGTTGTTGGAGTTGATATTTGAGTGGAGTGGTACATTGTTATTGCATTAATAATGGATTATTTCAGATGAAAATTTTTATTTATATAAAGATTGCTATTTTAGATTGAAGCAGAAAGCCACCATAAGCTAGAGCAAAATTCAGATATAGCTATTGATGCATGACACTTCATTTCATTGTTCAATGTATTTTGAAATTGTTTTGTCGTCCTTCTTTATTAGGATGTACTATATTTATGAGTTATATATTTGATATTCTCAGGTACAGCACCCTGTACAACCTAATGGATAGGGCAGTTGAACTGGAGCAAATAGTGTTTTCCTTGCTTTGCTATTGGATTAGGACAAGTCAATTCACCTTTCTGTTTCTGTTGTCCATCAACAGACAGAATATAATGCTAATTCCTTTTTAAAGTACCTCACTGTCTACTGATGAAATTTTGAGACAAGTAATATTTTTTCTTACAACAGCAGACGACCAATAGATGGTGCATACTCACATAATATTTTCATCAAATGTCAGTAAGTGTTAAAAAAAATAAAACACAAATGATTCAAAATTGAAGTGTTTCCAGAAAAAAACTCAGGGATAGCACTGATAAGGTATTTTCAGACTGCTGTTGCTAATTTAGAAGCTTTGTAGGTAGCTGGATGTCAGGTGGCTGGTTAGTGCCTTGTTATTGAGTATTGACAGATTATCAATCTCTGTTTTAAAATTTCAAATAAAAGATAAGCTTTTATTGACTTATTCAGGTGTTCTGCTGGGATTCAGCCAGAAGTGTGGTTTTAGCAGCTATTTAGGATGTTGGGAAAAAAAAAAAGTCTCCATTTCCCCTATGAGACTATTTACAGTAGTATTGGAGAACCTCTGCCCCTTTTGGTGGTACTTGTAGGTTCCAAAAACAAGAAATGGAAGATTGAGTATTCCAGTGCAACACCTGTGTTTGTGCTCAGTCTCAAGCAGCTGAATAGTTTCACTTAAGTCACTGCATCTACTGAATTGAGTAAGGCATTTTCGGGACTGAAGTTTAGAGTATTTATCTTGTTCTCTTTGTGCACGGTCATGGAAGTTCTCCAATACAATGCGAAGTCTATAGTGTACTAAGATCTTTGAGAGACAACTTTTTCCTCTATTTGCATCGGTTTCCAGTGCGTTGTAGGGTATATGGGATAGCTTAATGCTGAAAAAGTGTGAAACAAAATTTAGAAAAAATTTGGGTGGACTGTCTGCCTGTACAGGTTATTCCTCACAGTTCACAGTAAGGCTTATCGCTTGTCACTTGCCAATGATTCATCAGTTTAATCAATTGCCAGAGAGGAGCAGTTAAATATAAAATTTGATGTTAAAATTCAAGAAATCATACTTTGAAGTAAAAATTGTGTCTTAAATTTCCTTTTTTTTTTCATGTGTTACTCTGCTTCAAGCTACTGGCATCTGTATAGAAAGCAGAGTCAGTATTTTGTTACTGAAAATGACCATTTGCTGTTTTCTGTTCTTGCATATAGCCCCAAACACTTCTAAAAATATACTTGTATTTCGCTCAAAGAACAAGATTTTATTCTAAAAAACCCTTTAGAATCTTAAAAACACATCTCCAACAGTTTTCCATTTGACAGGAATATTTTTCTTCATCTCAAGAACAAGCCAATATGGCTTAGTCTATAAAATTTGTTTATACAATGGTATTTTCGGTCTACACTGTGCCTGGAATATGTCTTAGCACAAAAATAATAGGATAAATAAAGTTTTTGTATCTACCCAGTTTCTGTTTATGTTTCTCAGTAAGTAGTGTGTGTGTGTGGAGAAGGATTCTTTAAGCTTTGAGAAACTGAATGCATGCTCTGTCTAGTAAATTATGTCATTTGTTAGCTTGGTAAATCTTAGAGCATCAACTACATGACAGTTTCCCTTTAGAACAGGAAAGATTAGGTGGAGTTTCTGTGGAAATCATTATAACTTATGCTATGTTGTTAATGTATTTGCCTACCTTTTTCAGATAACTGTGCTTGCGTTTTGTAGAGGAAAGTTAGCCAGGGAGAATGGCGTGAACTGGTAATGCCTGTGCAAATGGGAATGCCTTCCCTGCATTTTGCGAGGAAATAATGATGGTTTGAAAGCTTATTTATGTGCCCTTTCTTATGGGTCTGTCATCATTTCCTTGCTTTGCTTCCTGATATGCCTCCAGAAAGAGAATGGCATTACATTCTCTCGTATTTCCTCTTAAACCGTACAATGTATGTGTATGCCCTCTTCTCTTTTGGTACTTTGTTTATCCCATGCTGTGACAGACAAGTAGAGACAGAAGTTGATATTTAAAGGGTATATTATTCTAACTACTTTTCAGCATGGTGTCTTTTTTGAACATCCACTCTTTTTTCACCTTTCCATTTCTGCAGTGAGGGAGTGATATCAGTGTCATAGTTATTCTGACTTTGCCATTTAAGTGGTGTGAATGTGATCTAATGCATTTAGTGTATCATTCCTTGGGCCCCCTGGTAGAAATAGACACAAAAAAGGAAATCCATGATGTGCTTCAATGTGAGTTGAGGGAGAAGGTGACCAGTGCAGATCAGGCTGTGAGACAAAGTCAAAGAGTTCTGTTACACTTATGTTGTTGTACACGGGTTGATGTCCCAGATTCTGGCACAGAAATTAAAGAAAAGATCCTGTTTACTTTTAGGGTCAAAGTATCTGGGAAAGTTTCTCTGGAGAAAAAATGACCATTTCCCATTCTACTCAATAACTGTGGGACAGGAAATTGATTTTGCAGATTTTTGCTTCCTGGGAAGTCAGCTTGAAGAAAAGATTGTGGTAGTCATTGCACTATGAAAGTTAAGCAGATTAAATCCTCTAATTTACTTAAGATATACTATATTACTTTCAGCCCTACATTCTACACTGACGAACATGTCAAAAGCAAGGTGCTGTGTTCATCCCTGTAGGAGCAATTCAAATCTTATCTTTTCTGACCATGACTATATCAAAATAAACACACTTGCATTTTGATTGTGTATTAAGGTTTCTGGACCTTATTGATAATTATTTTGAATAAGACTTAATTAAATCTGAGTCATGTTGCTTTTAATTTAATCGTCTCTACCTGCCTAGTTAAAGGAGAACTTTATCTGTGGAAATGCTAAAAACTTGTATGGAAAATACTGACTGCTCCTGCTGAGACTGGGGGGGGAAGCAGTATAAACCTAACTCCAGAATGAGAAGTTAGCAGTAGAATGCTCAAGTTGTAAGAACAGATAGTTTCAAGTTTCCAATTAGCATTGAACAGCAAAATGTCTAGATACATAGATAATTATGGCAGGTGTTTTAAGCATTCTTTAATGTCATTCAAGGTTTTGGATGCTTGCGTTTGATTTTCAGCTATTTTGTTTTGTATTTGACTACATCTTCACCTCTGTTCCTCATTACTTCTGTCAGTGCTTATGGTTGGTTGATAAGTGTTTTGCCTTGTAGTAGTGTGTTTTAAATGTATATATATACACATTTATTTTCTTTTTTTACCAGTTGAGTCCATTGGTGATAGCAAGTTTCCTAGAAATGCCAATAAGATTTTTGGTTGCTTTGGATGTGTTTCCAGATGGAGCAATATCAGAATTGAGTAAGGAAAGGCACAGCAGTTTAGTCTTGAGGTGATTCACAGATTACGATTGTCCAGATCCATCTTGGGAGAAATGGATGGTCTGTTAGCAAGCCAGAAGATGTAAGTGAGTAGTTTCTAGTTGTAGCAGTATTTAGGATAAAATGCTATACTGACCCTTCTCTTCTCATAGTGCTATAGTTTAACCCCAGCCAGCAGCTAGAACCATGCAGCTGCTTGCCTGTTCCCCTCAGTTGTGATTTGGAAGAAAATCAGAAGGGTAGAAGTGAGGAAAAACTCTTGGGTTGAGGTAAAGACAGCTTAATAGGTGGAGCAAATGGCATTCAAGCAAAGCAAAATCAGGAATTCATTCACTGCTTCTCATTACCATGGAGGTGTTCAGCCATCTCCAGGAAAGCAGGTGTCTGTCAAATATAATGGTTATTTGGGAAGACAAACACTGTCACTCTGGACATGTCTCCCTTTCTTCTTCTCCCAATTTTATATGTTGAGCATGACATATGGCATGGAATAGCCTTTTGGTCAGTTTGGGTCAGCTGTCCTTGCTCTATCCCTTCACAACTTCTTGTGCACCCCCAGCCTACTTGCTGGTGGGGTGGTGGTTTGAGGAGCAGAAAAGGCCATGGCTGCCTAGCAACAACAAAAAACACCATTGCATTATCAAAAGCATTTCCCATCCCAAATCCAAACCATAGCAGTATACCAGCTGCTATTAAAAAAGTTAGTTGTATCCCGACTGAAACCATAATACACATGGGCAGCATGTTCTAAAGGAAATGATGAGTACAGTCTTGAAATTTCCTCAGTGTGTCTATGTTCACTTCTGTCTCAAGAAACAACTTTCCGTCAACTGTTTTAATTTTGTAGGCATTTTTCCATCATTGTAATCACGATGAGTCAGGGTATTGTCAGCTGGAGACCCTCAGATTATATTGATGGGGGTGGAGTCGAAAATCTTTTCTAACGTTTTGGGAATGACATATTCTGACACTTGTAAGGTTGAAGTTTGCGGAACACTGTACTATGTATTTCTGCTGTACGTTTTGGGAGTAGTGTGAACAATTGGACTGGTGTAATTTTCAGGAAACCACTTCCAAGTGAGCCTTTCTATAATGTTATTTACTGTGAATTCTGACAATGTCATAATTAGAAATTAATGTTTGAGAATAAATGATCTGGACTTGGAATAGTAATTTGTTTAGTATCCAGTGTCAAATTTTCAACGCTTCCTTAACCTTAGAGTACCTTTCTTTCATGATACATTTAATAACTTCGTATTATAAAAAGTGAGGGATTTTGTGTAGAGTCTTACTTGTAACATTCAGACTGGGCTAACTTTATATCCTGAAAGTGGCCGTCTTAATTTCAGCATTTGGCTTTAAACTTTAATTACTAAAACATGTTACAGTTTGTAATCTTTGTTAAGGGATTCACAGGGTGTTTTTTGGTTTTTTTAGAGGTACAAGCATTAATTTGTAGGAGTATGCTTGCTGTAGTTTCAGAATTCTTTCCTAAATTTGTAATTGTTATAAAAGCAGTCTTAGTTGGCAGTAATCAAGTTTGTGTTTTTCTGGAAGGAGTTATTGTGTGTATATATTGAAGTTCACGAAGCCAATGTATACCTAAAGTTGCTATGAAGGCTTTTTTTCAGCCAACAGTTATTTAAGTATAGAAAGTCTTTTATGTTAGTAGGCTGTTTCCCAGTGCTAATTAAAAATGACAGTCACTATTGTTGCAAATAGTAAGCATTGAATATGCAATAAAAACATCGAAACCAGACTATTAACTGCAAAGAGGCTAAGAATATGCTGTGCAGATATTAATTTGTCCTGTCATCTTGAGAAGTTAGTCTACAGTAAGGAACTAATTTGGTGAGGTGTGTTTCTCTTAAAGTAATTTTTTTTTTTTTTTTTTTTTGCTATTAGTGGTCTTAGCATGTGCATTGGAACCTTCAAATGAAAAGCATGATGTAAACAATAGGTATTATAAAGATCAGATAACCTTAATATGATTTTTAAAGATGTATTTGTAGACTTCTGGCTTAGACTTGGTGCAGTTTGACAGCAAAAATGTTACATATTTCATCAGTTTGGGTTTGCAGTAAAATTTTAATTTAGCAACAGTGTTATGCCCAGCTACTTGCCAAAGTAATCCATTTCTCTTTGTAGTAATGGCTGCATTATTTAGTTTCACTGCTGTGAAAGTTTTACACAGTTTGCAGCTTGATTCAGTATTTTTTCAAACTGTTGTTCATACTGATCTCTAGACTGACAAGAAAAGTTGGTCTCATAAAAAGAGTAGGATAAAGCACTAGATTATCATATAACATTCCATTTTTGTTAGTTCAACATCTGGATACGTACTTCTGCATAGAATAGTTAACTTGGGATTAAATTAAAACTAAGTTCAGTTTAATTTTTAAATGAAATTTTGGCACATTAACTATCACTATATAGTAACAAAGAAATTGCCTTTTATTATGTGCGTGCTGAAGCTCCAAGGAAGAACATGGTTCTCTCATAAAACCATTGAGTAATGAAAGTGGTATATATGCAAAATGAGTAATGTATGGGAGTTTAACAAAATCCGTGGTTTTAAGCTTTATGGGTGCAGCTTGTCAGCAGAATAAACAAGCATCTCACTCTTTAGTCTTGCTACCAAAAGAAATGTCATTACATTCAACAGAAAGTATTATGTGTTGTCGAAGACAAACACGTCATGGCAATTGGCAGTTGTGTGTCCCAGAGCAGATTTTGTGATAAGTCTTTCCTCTTTAGCATTGACTTTTGAGTAATTAGGAAGGTTATAAGTAAGCATCAGGGGGAATTTCTTCTACAATTCTTGTATGGGTAAAGAATTTGTCATGTTGCCAATTGCAAAACCCAGATCCAACAAGAATCTGGAGTTTGAATTGACAGGCCAAAAGCTTCCATTTTTTGAGAGTTTGGACATCCTGGTAAAATCCAAAAAGGGTCTTGAGGATTTTCTAGTTTCAGAGATGTGTGCTCAATCCTTTGTGAGAATAATTGTGCAGAATATATATTTAGCCTGGCTATAGTGCCTTATTAAACCTAGTTATAGACCAGTTTTCTGTTCTGCAGGACACAATGTCAATCTGAAGAAAAAGGTATATCTGTGAAAAATCTGTCAGGGTATGAAGCAGGAAACAGAAGACAGATTCATAGGAGCAATAGTTATGTAACTATCAACTGAAAGTTCTCTGCAAACCTGATGTGAGTTGCAAATAAATTACAGTGATGCTTGCTTGGAAGTGCAGCAAATATGCAGTGGATATGCTGAGCTGATTGGTAGTGAGAGGCTGTCTTCTATGGGCTCTGATGGACTGAATGAGAGAGTGCAGATAAGATGATGACAGGCTTTGTCTCAAAAATATTGGTCTTTTTGTCATGCTGGTAAGAAAGAATGTTAAGCCTTGTTTATGTCTGTGTACCCCAAAGAGTCTTAGAGAGGAATATTTCAATGGATCTTTTCTGCTCCTTCAGAGCAAAAGGTGTACTATAACAAGTTGTGTCATCACCTGATGGTTTCTATGATGCTTCCTCTTCTCTAGAGAAAACATCTGGCATCTTTTCACTAAGTGCTTTTAGTGCTAGAGCTCTAAACTTTACAGTTTTCATCTTTTCCTTTCTGTGTGGTGTGTGGATGGATTTCTTGCTAAGACCTAATGCCTGTTCAAGCAGACCAGAAAATTTGCTGTCTGAGTCTGGATATACAATTAGGCATTCGAATAACAACAGTTAGTGCAAGATGTCCTCTTCAGTGAGAAGTCTTCCCTATTCTTTCTTTGCATTACTTTTATCTGGTTAGTGATGGTTCTTTGATGTTTGGAAGGAGGATATTTTGGGGAGGATATGATAGTTACTTGTATTATAGAGCAGGAAGGAGTGTGAAAAAGCCATCTTTTTTTTTGTGGCTGCTGTTTGTAAAACTAGGTACAATTCTGTTTTACTGTTTTTTTTCTAGTGGGGATTTGCTGTTGTAAGAAGATTTTAAATTACTAATCATTTGGGTTTACTTATTTTTGCTTTCTAGACACAGGCTTATGAAGACAGGCTGCATGATCTAGGTTATTTGGAGATGTATATGTTAAGATCAATAGTGTGATAAAGCCTTTTGGACATAATTGTGCTTAATATGAGATGTTATGACAAGTGTCTTACAGTTTTGTGTTTGACCCAAAAATTATTATTATTTTTTTAAAATATTCTTAGTTGTGGGAGGAGGAAAGAGGGTAGAAAAAAGACTGAACTGAGTCGGGTTTGTTAACCCTACAATATACTTCACATGTAAAAGCAGAATAACCAAAAAAATGGAATGCTGTCAGTTTTTAATTCTCCTTGTTTCAAATGTATGCCATCATCATTGTGGATCATTGCAGCCGTGTGGATTGTGTTAAGAATTATGTGATGATATTAAAATTTTGAAGCAGTGTAACTTTTTGCTTTAACTGTTTAGTGAGCTCTGAAACAGGAGGAGCAGAAAGAAAATTTGTTCCCAGCTCCACCTGGCTTTGGAGGATGAATCAAGTTCATACTTTATTTTCTTATATTAGTAAGCAAGTATTACGTTTTCTTCTAATTCTGGATCAAATTTAGGAAGATGGTGGATTGTGGGCATGCACCTTAGACAGATGTATGCTTCTGGGGGGGAAAATGCGTTTTTGGTGAGCAATTGATGCTGGACATCCTTAGATTCTTCCTCGGTCAACTGAAAAAGGTCAGATGAACCCTCAGACATTCCAAAAGTGTGTGTTAAACCAAGACTCTGATAACCTGGAAAGGACTTGGAGCTCCTGGCTGATGCTGTTCTGATCATAGGTTAATTTGATAGTTAAAACACATTTATATGGTGTTTCTAGCTTTCCATATAGTTTTGAATGCTTTTAATGGATTTGGATCATAGTTGATAAACTGCAAAGGTGATGTAGTCCTGAAAGGAAAAGCCATAATGCCATCTCTGTGTTACATCTTTGTCAGCTTTATAGCACAGTAACAGATCACCAAGCAACAGAAAACATTGTTAAACATCTATTTGGTATTAAAACATATCACCAGTACTGTAACGGCTCATTCCTCTTAAAGCTGAACGTTGTTTCTCCCTTGTTCTTCCATTGGAATCAGTAGGATAATCTCAGGGTATAGAAACGTTGTAAGTCATGGTGTGGCCAAGGCAAGTTAAGATAATGCCTTTAGGATTCCTTTGCATGCCTTCTCCATTAAATTTTACCAGGTTTGTTGGTTTGTTGGTTTTTTTTTGTTTTTGTTTGTCTGTTTTTTGTTTTTTTGTTTAAACAACCAGAAATAACTTGTGTGCTTTGCCTTCTGTTATTGCCTGTTAGTATCCACAAATACAGGGCTGAATATTGGTGAGTAATCAAGGGAGGTGTTTAAGTAAGTTGTTTCAGTAAAAGTCTGGCTGACATACAGCCCTTTTCTCAGCAAGAACAGGCAATAATTGCACCTAATATTTAGAGAAAAATAATGAACTGAGATCACAGCAAGAGAGGGTCAGGCAGGTTGAACTTCATTAAAATCAAACCAACAGATTTTTTTTTTTAAACATAATGGTAGAGAAACTCATGGATCAGCTGCCTGGAAATCCTATACACTCTCTGTTATCTGAGACCTTAAGCTCTGGTTTAGACAACTTTTTCAGGAATGAGAGAAGTATAGATGATCCGGGCTTGGGAAAGGAGAGGGCCAGATGACCTTTTGTGCTGTCTCTTCCAGTTTCTTTTTCTATGAACCTATGAATAGAATAGGACAACCATGAAAAGTTTCAGTACCTCTTGCTTTTTTTCACTGTGGTTTTTGTTGAGAGAGATATAACTTGAAGTCAACGTTTTTTTGTTTGTTTGTTTGGCACGTATTCTTGGGCAGTTAACTGTCAGCAATAACTAACATGTTTAACTGCTTTCCAGTATGAAGCTGTAAGTACTATATTCTATCAGTTACTTTGCCAAGATTCAAGTTGTCTGTTCATTTCAAAGTGTTCTGTAATACTTTCTAATGTATGCAAGGACATTAGTATGCAGCTGTTTAGGAGTGCCAGTCCATGAGTTGGTGTGATCTCTGTTTTGTTTTTCATCTCTTTTGAAAAAAATTCTCTCTTCAGAACGTGCCAGCTTTTCCTATTTTGCAGTTTGGCTTTAAAGATATGAGAGACAGCTCTGGAGTGTTTTCATCCTGTGGGTTTTTCAGTCTGGTGTGGCCTGCTATTTTATGAACTCTCTAAGTGCATTTGTGTAAATGCTTATTCAGCCCTCATGAGTTTATTCATGACTATATCGCTAAAGCATTTGGGAGTTCATTATGTTCATGCTTCCACATGAATGAAGTTGTTTTCTCTGAAAGTGGAGTTTTTAAAGAATTTTCTTCTTAATTTTCAAAGCTGTTGACCTACTGTTATGTAATTGTGCAATTACTACTTACACAATAAAAGCTCAGCATTTGCATACCATCTCATTCAGCTGCATGCACTGACTTAGATGGCTGAATGTCCAGGAGAGGTGGATGGGAATTCAGGTGCGTGGGCCAGATTCCACTCTGTTTGCACCCATTCACTGCTTGCACTTCTGGAGGTGTTTGAGAATCCCTTTTAAAAAATTTTTTTGGGGGGTTTCTTCTATCCCCTCAAATATGAGAGATTTAATGAGAAAATCTCAGTGTCCTCCCAGCATAGACTTAGTCACGTGTAGTAAACCAAATGAGACTCTTGAGGAGAATGACTGTATGTACTATTCCACTAGAAATGTGTGCCCAAATATTTGATGATTAGATGTATCTGTTGTTCATCTGTAAGGACAACTCTGTCTACAACCTTAGGACTGATGGGCTATTTTTTGCAGGGAGGTTATCTCATGGTTTGTCTAGACAGACAATTCAAAGTTATGCTGGAGAAACAGTAAGTTTTCTTTTATTTTCATGGCCTGAGTGTTTTGTGTGATCTAATTAAGTTGGATCTTGAGAGGCCCACCTGCAGAAATAGTTTGATGAAATCGGTCAAATGAGCTTTTGATTAAAACAGGCACCCAGTAATAGCTGTGGGTTTTTTCTTTAAGGTTTTATCTACTACAAATTTGTACTCAAAAGACTTTTTTTTTTTTTTTACAGCAGGTATGCTTCAAAAGTGTCTGGCTGGAAATGCATTCACTTGCTACTTTTAAAAAAATCAAACTTTTGATGTGGAAATACTTAAATGTTGTTTGGACTGTGAAGTTTAAACTGTTCCTTAATCAGAATGTTTAATAAGACTATTTCTCAGGTTGTTTCCAATGGCTGATTGGCAGCTAAACTCTTTTACCATAGGAATTAAAAAGTTTTTGTATTCACAAACCTGTTTCTCTTTGTCTCTTTCTCAGGGTCAAATTCTTGCAAGCTTCCTTTTGGATGATTTGAAGAAATGTCTGCTTTCTGTTGCCAGAATAGCCCATGGAAACATGGCAGTACTTTATGTGGTTCTGAAATTGAAAGCAAGGCTATGTGGAATGTGTTAAGTTTGCATGGCAGGGACTGGGGTTCATTGGGTTGTTCCTAAATTAAAAACAACTTATGCCCACAGAAGCTCAGATAGCTTCTAAGATATATATATATATATATTTTTTTATTTTTTTTTCTCCCTTTTCCCCCTCATCCCCGTAACTGGGATATTTCCATAGCAGAAAGCATGTTTCTAGATATCCAAACAGGTGCAAACACCAAGAAATTTTAAAGATAAACCAGTAGAATATCTGGTATCTTTTTAGCTGTCCCTTCAAGTTTGGAAAAGGATCTGGGCTTTTTACCTTGTATTCTGTTGAAGGCTGGTGTCCTGTGGATCTTGCTTGTTATTGCAGACTATTTTCTAGATTAATCTAAGTGGTACTGTTGCTTGAAAATTGAGTTCCCATTAAGTGTGTACTACTCTATATTTTGCATTCCTTTCTGGCTTGTTCTTGACAATGACTCTGTGTTGTAGTAGTAAATCTGTGATGCTCATTAACATTAACTAGAAAACAAAAATAGGTAAATAATACACAAAGAAATGATATGCAGAAATTCTTGTGCTACTTCTGAAGTTGTTAGCCTAACATGATTCATTAGGAGTCAATCAGAATTATTTCTAAAAATCTCCCTTGTAGAAAGAATTGATATAAAATAACTTCAGCCATAATAATATGGAGGTGGTATTACTTTGTTGTTCACTTTATCTTTTTTGCTACTTTTTATGTTGCAACTGAACCTCTTTAATATATTAAAAATGAACCAAGAATGTATATATGTAGTAACTGAATCTTAAATTATAGTTTATATTGTTTCACTCCTGGTCTGGAGAAGCTGGAAGAGAGAACTGCAGACTGTTTTATAAATGTTCTTGCATGTTGTAATTTAAAATAATGAGTATCTCATTGTATTACTAGAGTTACTCATAAATTTACATTCCTTCTTTTTCATTCTCAGTGTGTACATTGCTACAGGGAAATTGCTGAGTCTCAAATATGCTGAGTCTCAGAAACATTTATTAAGTTTTCCTTTATGTGATTAAAATTTGTCTAATTCCCAAGTGCTTTAAATTCAAGTTTGAACATATATTTTAATAAATATATTTTCATTTTTTTGAATAAACGAGGAGTACTTAAAATAGTATACAAGAACCTTTTGTAGTTTGAACTTTTGGAGTACAGAAGTATTTGAAACTAAGAAGCCTTATGAATTAGTATTTTTTAAAGAAAAGGGGAAAGGAAGAATTCAAGAAAACGCTTTAATTTATTTTGAACTTTTCTTTTGCTCTGAAATATTTAGGTTGCTAACGTTTTTATATGAGGATTATAATTTTGTTGCTTGGAATTAATTTAGAAAAGAAAACTCAAGGATTTCAGAAGTGGTTTTGTGTATTTTTAGCCTTCTGTGAAATAGAATTGTATGAGCTGTGAAGAACAAGAACTGATCTTTCATTGGTGACTAGTAAGAGAGGTGGTTTGAGTCAACTCAGCACAACTAGGAGTGAAAAGTAGAACAAACCAACTTGTTAAACCTTGCGATGTGCTCGCTGCTTTCTGGACGTACCTGAAGTATATGAAAGCTGTTTGGATGTTTAGGTCTGTACAAAGTTAGCTAACAAGTTGTATGTTTCAATATTTACAATACTTAGTTTGCTATTTGATTGCTCATTATTTTAAATACAACCAGTAAAGTGATAATAAACTTTAAAAAAATTGAACAGGTTTGAATATTGTTTATTGATTGCTAGACATCAGCAAAGGATCTTATCTGGTTTACCATACCAAAAGTTGAACAAAGGGATGGAAACAGCAGACTATAATTCCTTCCAGTATTTCAAACATCTTTTACTGTTAAAAAAAACAAGTAAATTAAAAAGACTTAATTTGATTTAAAAGAAATTTTGCAACTTGGTTATTAATGTCACCTATAATAGTGTTGGAGCAAGCAGCTAGTGGCTAATGAATCCATCATAAATGTATTAGCCAGGTGTTAATTTTATACTAGTGTGGGATAGAAGAAGAAATGGGCACAAACTTGCACATAAGAAGTTCCTTCTAAACATGAGGAGGACCTTCTTCCCTTTTAGGGTAGCAGAGTACTGGAACAGGCTGCTCAGAAATGTGGTGGAGTCTCTGTCTCTGGAGACGTTCAAAACCTGCCTGGTCAAGTTACTGTGCAACCTGCTCTGGGTGGACCTGCTTTGGCAGCGGGGTTGGACTAGGTGATCTGCAGAGGTCCCTTCCAACCGCAGATCATTCTGTGATTCTACAAATAAAAAACATGGCTTTAAAAAAAAAAAAAAAGGCAATTTAAGAAACTAGCATGAAAACAAAAATGGGATTAAAAATATTTCAAGAATATTTTCAGGAATTCCATGGAGAAAGTATTTCTCCATCTCAGAAGGGTGCATGGAGAATGAATGACTGTGACTGAGGCGTGATTGAAAAAGGAAGAGAGTTGTTCAAACTTCTCAGTGCTTGTCAGAAATTTGGGATGATTGCTTTTCAAATTGTATCTGATTATTAGTTTATTAGAATTTGCTGCAAGCACAGGTATTTCGATCAAAACCCAAAAAACCCCTGCATGCAAGTACAAACCTCAAGAAATCAGTGAAGAGGTTCTGGCTAGGAACCTCTAGTCCATTAAGATAGCACTGCTGTCAAGTAAGAACAAAGGACTCTAAAATAACAATAATGTTTGGACTACTGAATCTTTCAGTTACTTAACTGTTCCCATTCCTAGTGAAATGGTCACATGTTGAATTGAGACCGGGGAAAAGAAATCCGTGGTGATAGGACTAATGAAACACTGTTCTGATATAAAAAGTAGAGTTTAATGTTCATTCCTCTCTCATCCTCCACTGGAGTCTAACTCCTCTTGTCTGTATAAACTTTACTAATGAAGTAAACTGTGATTAAAAGGTGGTTGGCTTTTGTTTTTGTTGTTGGTGGGGTTTTTTAATTTAAAAAAAACACAAGCCAACGTTTCAGTGTTGTGTTCCACGACGCATTCCTGTGAACAGTTGCATCAGCATGGCTGGGAGTATTTATGGAATGAAGCCCTAAGGCCTGGTCTTGTTGCCCAGAGACAATTTATATCTGTTTGTTTTGTATTCTCAGTCTGAAATTGCCACTGTCTGTATGGCACAGCTATTACGGCAAATATGAAGTTTTGGCTATCAGTAATATTCTCTGTGACAGAATTTTTATTCTTTCATTTAAAAAAAAGTGCCAGGATGCTCAGTGAATTAAAATTAATTATGATGTTTCTCAGGTAAAGTCCTCATAATATGATAAATGCTAGAATTCTGATAAAATAAATTGGATCTGTTGAGCCAATGACATCTTTTATTATTTATCTATATATTCTGTTGTCAGCAGTATTTCTGCCTTATTCAGTGTGTGGGAGGTGTCATTTCTTTTTTTGTGCTTGATTTCTCTGCAGCCTATTTGTGGAATTCCAGCAGTCAGATATATAGAAGCGTCAGTGCAAAACTATAGTCATAGAAGTTATTGCTTATGAGCTCTTTTGCCTTGTATTGCAAAAACTGGACTCTGTACCGTTTTCCAAGGAGTAGATTCTTCTCATGGATAGATCTGATCATGAGGAGTGCAGAAATGGTGAGTATAACAACTGGGGAAAAGGAAGAAAAGTCTGTCTCATTTCCTGACGCAGTGCTAGAAAGATTTGTGACTCCTAGTCTTTCCTGGGATAGTTGCCAGCTTTGGCAGTCTGTCCTTGAGCCGTTGCAGTCCACTCTGCAAAGAAGCCAGTCACTCAGCTGGGTGTTATGTGTGACCTGATCCAACAGGTGATTGCCTCCAAGAGGGGAAATCCCATTCCCTGTCCTGTAGCTGTATCACTTTTCCTTCTTTGCATCAAATCTCCTTGCCAGGACTGCTTGACCAACTAGTTTAGCTCATTAAGTTGGCAGAAGCTAATAATTTTTATGTGGCTATCTTAGTTTTAATTTTGCTCTTCAGAGTATATTGATTTGCTGAATAGTCAAACACCAAGCTGCACAAGTGAAAAGTGGAATCCTTGTCTGGAAGAATAGAAGGGAGAGGAATGAAGATTACCACCCTTAGCACCAGCAAGCTATTAGGTTGACTTATTAGCTGACTAACCATACCTTTTGAATGCTATAGTGTACTTTAACACAGGTCTCGAATGTTTAACTGTATGAATTGCTGCTCTATATCATGTCCTCTGAGGAATTGCATCTAGGAATCTCATATTGGCTGTTTGAAGTAATTTAATACTTTTGATCTTAACCTTCTTGTGCCTTAGCTTCCATATTTTGCAGATTGGAAAATGCCACTCCTTCACCATACATATTTTTTGAAAATAAATGAATGTATGAGTATTGAGGTATTACAGTGGAAAGTGCGAAAGAAAAGCACATCAGGAATTTTTTTTCTTCAGAGCAGGGTTTGGGTAGTGTACAATAAACAGATTTTTGCTGAATAAGGCAGGTTCTCTCTCATAATGTTTCTTCGTATTTGGAAAAATGCAGAGCATGTTACTTTCTAATTTCAGTGTTTCCTAACTTTGGCATGCCTGATTTTGTGCCCTTAATCATGTTCATTTACTCTGATTTAATTGTGTCAAGTAAGTTTTATGTGCAATGAAATGTAATTGAAAAGACACACTGGGAACAAAACTTAATAAAAGAATTTGGCACACATGTACTAAGTGTTGTTTCTACTAGTCAGTAAGCTTAACATGCATTTTAGTGTAAGCTATGCAAAATACTACTGGTTGTTTAGTTGAATATTGTTGTGATTTTTAATCACCTTAATTACTTACCTCCTTAATACATAGGCACTAAATGTGGATTTTTGAAAAGCTAAACAATATAAAATAAATTAAAATAACTAAAAAATTATGGTATAATCAGCGGTAAAGTAATTTCAGATAGAATCTTTGTTACCAGGGAGCTATCTCAATTGCTTTAAAAATTGGTTTAAAAAGCTGTTGTAGGAATTTTTACTTGATAAACAAAATGTGAAACAAAGTAGGAGTGAGAGAATAAAATCAAAACTCAACTTTTGTGCTCACATTCATTCTTTTAGCCCATTTTTTTCCCCTCACTGTAATTTTGGATTCTCATGCGGTTAAATCCAGTGCTTCTTTCTGGGGTTACTTACACTGAGCAAAGCTCACGGCTGTAACAACTGCCTGGGATGAGTTCATCTCATGACCAGCCTGGTGTGCCAGCTTTATGCCTTGGATTTCCAGTAATTTGAAAGGCAGAGGTAGATATTCCAAACTGTTGCTGCTTACCAAACTTTTTGCTAACTTCTGTCTGCATGTTTTCTGGACAAGGAATTTTCAAGCATTTACCAGTCCAGACACTTATTTGAAAAGTAACCCCAAACAAGGTTTGTTGTTTGTTTGTTTTTTTTCTGGGGACTAAACTACTTATTTTTGACCAACTGTTAAATCTACCAATAAATAGTGTAAAAATTGTAACTTCCTATGAAAAATTAATTTGAGCTCTTGACTTTCTGTACTGTGTAACTAGTGTAATTGGAGATTACCAAGAAACATCGTAATAAAGAGAGGATTGCAGCCAGAGGAAACAAATGCTGATTCTCAGTGATGATTTTTCAGAAATCTTCTGAAGATAAATCTGTGTTTTCAGAGGCCAGATGTCTGGACACTGGGACTATGTTTGATCATGCTGAAGCCTTAAATTTAATTTTTGCTTTATTCATGGCAGAAATTGTAATTCATGTCCAAGACTTGTACAAAGGCAGAAACTTTTATTTTTTGATAGCATAAAAGAAAGGCTAATCCAGCAATTCGGGCATAACAGATGGCAGAGTTTCAGGAATGAAATGAAAGTTGAAGTCTGATTATAAACTAGGTATAAAGTACATCTGAAGATTTGCTGAGAGAAAAAATAGTAAGTGCTTCAAGGGTCACAATTGGGCTCATGTAAGAGTTTGCTTTTTCGAGCCCTTTATAGTTATATGATGGTTATTCTACAAGAGTCTTCTGTGGGATGAAACTGCATTGCTTTATGTTCTGATCCTTCCTTTTATAACAGATCATTTTGGGGAGTATGGGACACTGGTGTGACTCCCCTGCTGAGAGAAAGTACTCTACCTTTTACTCTTCTCTAATGATATCCATGAGTTATGTTATCATACTGTAGATAGAGAATAGTAGAGTAGAGTAACAAAAACTATGTTTACATGGGAAATACTTTGAAATAGCAGTCCTTGACTAGCGATCCCAATTATTTTCTGCACAGCTGCTCACATTCCAGAAAAAGAATGCCTTGTTTTGAATTAGCTTCATGAGCTTCAACAGGGAGTCTTATTTATAGATCAAAAGTATTTGCATGGATGTAATCAGGAATGATATAAATTAATGGCTCACCATAAACAAGTGCGAAGATATGTAAAGTTTCTCCAATGTGCCCTTTGCCAAGTTAGACAAGTAGTTTACAGCTACTATACATGGCACAAGTAGAGATTTGTGCTACTCTTCTACAGTATGCTGTGAACAGTTGTTTTCCTCTTCTAGCAGGTGGCAACATGTATTTGTTTACTGGTTTAGTGGGATACTTTTATGAGAAATATTTCTGTAGCATGAGAATAAGGCACTAGGAATGTTGGCTTTGTAGTAATTGTCTGTATGCCATGAAGCAGGAGAATGAACACTGCCTCCTTACCTTTAACAGTATAATCATCTTGAATAACCTGCTTTGGAAGTTGAACTGGCAAATTTGCTTATTTTTGAATATCCTGAGTGTTTTCTGCAAACCGTTGAAATGATTTCAAAAGCAGATAAACAAACCTTCAGTCTCTATCTGAGCTGGGTGTACTTTTCTTTACAGAGTAGTGTTCTTTCTCTCCCACCCCTTTCAGCTTTAAATTTTTAACTGTGCTGTACCTCAGATGTAGCCAGGTGGGTAGAAGATAACCTATTTTAGAATTCCCTTGCCCAGGACACTTTTGGTAGGTGGGGAGATGTGGGTTTTAATCCTTAAGCTAAAGTAAAGCATTTTGGGATTCTGTATATAAAATGTGGATGGTGCTAAATATTTCTCTACCATTTTCTTTGTGGAGCATCTGATTTTCTAGTTGATCTCTGAGGGTGCCTACTAGCCACTTGGAGATTGTGGTACTCTAGAGTTTGTTTGCATTGGTACAGAATTATGAACCACTGTGGCTAAGCAAATTTGTTGATGTTTATGTGGGAGCTCTTCCAAATGTAAGGGAGACATCTCACAGCAGAAAGCTCAGAGGTGTTTCTATGAAAGCGCCACAGGTGTGTTGGTGGAGTCTGACTTCGTATGTTTGGGTAAACATGTTAATTCCTTTTTACTGAGTGAGGGGTAGTAGTTGTCATTGGGGTATGTTATAGAAGTCTTCAGAGTGCAATCTCATAGCTTGTATTCAGTGTAACAGAGGTGGTGACAAGCAAAAAATGGGATGAAATAGTCAAAAGGTAAGACAAGTAAACTTTATAGTAGCATGTTTGAGGGTTTAAGAAGGGAAGGTCTGTATTTTCAGGTCAGAGAAAACCCCACACAATGAAATAATGAAAGTGTTTGTCAATAACAGCCTGGACTAGAATTTTAGTTACATATGAATTACAAACCTTTGAATCAGCAGTATTTAGACCTAGCTTGAGTGTGAGCACCTGGAGAGACCTGAATCTAAAACTGGCTCCAGTGCTACAAGTTTAAGTCATAAACATGATGTGGATGATGTCTACTGTGACCAAGACTTAGTTTTGTCTTTTCTACTACACAAATACATACTAATATTCAGCTGGAAAAAAAACAACCACCAGAAAAACCCTGCAGCCAAAGTTTAACCTCAAGAGACTGCTGTGCCACAAGCCAATAAATTAATTAATCTAAGGTCAAACTCTCAGTTAGCACTGAACATTTCTCATGGACAGAAGCTTCGGGGGAGGGTGAGGAGGCAAATTTGCAGTTTCTTCTTTTGGCTGGACATAGCAACTATCACAGGTGTTCATTCCACCCAGCAGCCAATATTACTTTAGATTTAGGGAGGTGTTACTGTACCTGTTACTTAACAGCTGAAATCTGGACACATTTTTCTTGGTAACAATACTTGAAACAGTTAACAGGTCTAGCTTTAGCAGAAGTTGATTGTACTTGCATGAGGAAAATCTCTTCTTACAGTGGGTAAATTTGATGAGAAAATAGACTTCTCTTGGCTAATGTAGAGAATCTTGCTGAGGGAAAATGTCTTGTTAAGATACTGAAGGATTCCTGCAAATGGGTTTTGCAGATCAGAATCACAAACCTGTGGTGTGTAAGGGACCTCTGTAGTATATCTTGTCCAACTTTGCCATCAGAACTGTTGACAGCATGAGGTCATACCAGCTCTGACTCTGTCCGCTTCGTTTTGGAGACCTCCGAGGTACGGGTTCTACCATCTCTTTCAGCAACCTATTCCACTGCTGCATAGCCTACGCCCTTGGGAAAAGGTTTGAGACCAGTTTGAACCTCCCAAGCTGAAACTATTCTTTTGACCCCTCTTCTCTCTGCTGTTGAGAAGAATTGACTCCATGACAACTGCTGCTTCCTGGGCTGACTTGAATTCATCTTGCACCCACAGAAATAATCTCCAGGACATTTTCAGTGGGGCCGCAGCCTGTTTCCAGTCTGTACTGGTGTGTGTGGCGATTCTAGCCCGGATGTGCAATTTTTTACTTCCTAAGGCTACCCTTCTGTTGGCTCAGTCCTCTGGTTTATCAAAGTTCCTTTGAGTTGAAGCATTACCATATGGAGTATCAATCTCCTCCTTTCCAAGCCTGATATTGTCACTGTATTTGTTGTAGGTGCATTTTCCAGTTCACTGATAAAAATACTAACCAGTAATAATTCCTGGGGTTGCTTGCCTTATTACATCACACCAGCCAAGCCACTGATTTCATCCCTTTGGGCTTAGTCCTACATCCAGTTTACAACCCATCTAATGCCTTTACACAGCTGGTGCTTCCTCACCTTCCAGATGAGACCACTGTGAGATACGGTGCTTTGTCCAGATTGCAGTCTTTTGTCATAGGAAGGGTTTCTGGGTTGGTCAAGTGTGATTTTTCCTTGGTTGAATCCACATGGACTGTACAAAAATACCTTCTTCATGTGTTTTTGTGCTTCTGCTCTATACTTCCATGTGAGAGAATTGTCACATTAGTGAATATAAAAATAATCAGTGTGTGTATGTATGTATCTCTGTAATATTAAATCCCTTCCTGCATCAATTCCCCTTTGGTACAAAGAAGCAAGTTGTATTTTGAAGGGGAATTTAGAAGAATCACCTAGAACATATTTCTTCTTTGTTTTTATAATGAAACAAAATATTTATGCAAACTAAACTGTAACCGAAATAAGCATAATTCATATAGCAAGTCAAAATCTCATGCAGAAAACTGCGTGCTAGTACTGAATAGCTTCAGGACTGTACTGATATAGTTTGGGATGGTTTGAAAAAGTTTTCCCTGAAAAACCCCACAACAAACCAAAGAATAAACTCAAACTTTGCATTCTCAGGATTTGGAAGAAGATTTGGATGTATATAATCTATATTACTGTGCAGGGAAGCATTTTTATAAAATGCAAAAAAGCCTGCTTTCTGGCTTGGCTGCCTATTGTCTTATTCCTACTAAAGCAACCCTGAAAATTAGAGGAAGGCAGGAATTATATGAAAAGAGATAGAACAGAATTTGCCTCTAGCGAAACATGTTTACAGTAACAGCTGCTCTCAGAGGAACTGCAGGATGTTCATAAAATAGCTTATTTTTATTTTTTATCTGTATAGCTGGTAAAGAATCAAATCAGTTGTCTTAGAACTATAGGAACATAGTGTTAATGTTCTGATAAACAGCTACATTTTCCCAGCTGAGGGTTTTTGAATAGTTTATGAATGCTTTTGAAGAGTGAAAGGTAGCAATAGCTACCAAAAAGAGTCAGGATGGTGTTTCCCACATAGTTATGGGGAAGAAGGAGTATATTTTTTTGATGTATCATAGGCAGACACTTACCTTTTGGGAGCATTTGCCTGTTATGCCTTATTTTGGTGACCTTTTTTTCTGTCATACAGGACATAAAGTGAGGGTCACTAATTCAAAGTCAATTGAAGTTTACTTGGTTTTATTTTGATCAATTTGTTTAAAGCTTCTGTTTGTATGTTGTTGGTTTTTGCTGCATGATTTGTTTATTGTGTCTGTCTTGCGTAACTGCCGTCAGCAAAAAGCTAAATCATAGAATGGTTAGCGTTAGAAGCAACGATCTAAAGCTTTTCATAATTCACGTATTCAGTGCTGAAGCACTGGCTAGGTATGGTTATGACTGTGCTTCATAATCAGAACAGAAAAATAAAATGAAATTAATTAAGTCAGTCCAGTTCTGTTAGCTAAACTTCAGCATTTTGTACAATTAAAAACATATCTAGGATAATAAAAACCCCAACAATAAATAAAGAAGAAGCTTGTGAAGACCTCCTGGACACTGTGGTAGATGCACGGGTGTCTTTGTGGCTATGTGTGGCTCTTGAATTTCCAGTTCCAGCCTTTACACTACTGGTAAGTTTATAAAAATTTTTGTATTTAACTAGTATTTTCCTTCTGTTTTAAACCCAATTAAAGCCGCACTACTTTGTCACAACACGGTCTAATATCTCTGAGAAGACAAGGTAAAAGAAGTTACAGAAGATAGCAGCTTAAGTTTTGGTTGTTATTTCTTTTTTTCAGTTTGTATCACTTGAACCTTTATGATGATGCAGCACGAGAAAATTTTGCTTGATTCTATGCAACATGAGAAAATTTTGCTTGTATTCATTCTGTTTATTCGCTGATAGAGATGAAATTTGTGAATCCTGAGCCTTTTGTCAATATTGATATATGAGAATAGCCAGTGCTTTAATATACATTTAAAGATCTTGTTCATTTTACTCGGGGAAACTCTGAAGAGGTTTCAGACTGGCATATATTTGGAGAATTTGCACATTTTGTTCTCTGGGACCTTTCATGCAATGTTTCCACAGTTGGGCTTCATTTGTCCATCACTGCATTTGAGAATTCGTCACCCTGTTTTCTGAGCTTTTTCTGGATAAATAAGAGTTTTTATGTAAAAGATTGAGATGCATTCTTCACAAAGAATATGTAGTCCTAAGTTTGTTTTTTCACTGAATTTTTCTAATTCATGTGAGATTCCTTTGGGCAAAGTCCCACTCACTTTGTCTGCATTGAACACCTAATTTGGAATATTTTTTTTAAGATCTCTTGCTGTGGATGTAATGTTCCAGGGGTGTGTTTATCCTATAAATTTGCAAAAAAATAAACTTATTTCAGCATCAGGCTTTGTTCTTTCCACTGAAAACTCAATGTCATGCTTGCTACAAATGTTGTGTTGCTATTACTTGTTTCAGTGGTGTGTACTGACTACTATCTTTTAAAGCCTGCCTGTTGTTAGGTATGTTTACAGAAAAACGACTTAGATATTCTAAGTACTGTACTTTTTGAATGCAGTGTTAAAGCATATAATGGATTGAGGAACAAAAAGTGTGTGGTTTAACGGTTATTTAACAGCTATTTAAATTTAGTTGTGATAAACTGCATATGAAATATAAATAAGAACATTCTGAAGTGGAGAAAAAAAGATGTAGCTCTTCTGTATCATCTCCAGAGCCCTATGCTGAAAGTAAAATAGCTTAATCCACCATGATTTAAAATATTACTAAAATATATAATAAAAGTAAGGTATAGAGGTATTTGTTTTGTTTTATGCTGTATTTAATGCTGTGTTAGGTTTTGGTGCTGCAATACTTTCCATTTTCTCTAATATATCCAGAATGTACATTCAGTGCTATATTGGATATTTGTTGCTTCTGCTTATGACCCTTTTACTATCAGAGTCAATGAAATGAATCACTTCCAGAAGACACCCTAGGGACAAGTTCTCTATTAAGATGACTTAACAGGTCTTTCATATCTCCAGGTTGTAAAATAAGAACAAGTCTAAGTCATCTTGGGTGAAATTTCTGGATGCAAAGGATGTCTGAAATGTCTTTGGTAATCTTTTTTTCTTTTGAATTTAATGATTTAGTGTGTTGTAACTATGAAAAAGAGAAAAATAGCAGGAATTATTCTAATAAATACTTACAGAATTGATATCTATAACAGAAGTGTGTGGATTAGATTAGTTTTATCTTCAAATTGGTAGTATATTATTAGGTGTGTATATATGACTGCGTCTTTTCAGAACTGATGTTTTGTACTCATGCATCAAAAATTGTATTTGTCTGAAATGGATGTAATGAATCCATTAAGGTTTTTATCAATGATACACAACTATAATATGTTTTTTCTGAGCCTCTTAATTGCGTTGTTCTGTGAATTTTCTTGAATTTCCTGATTATCTCACTTTCTCAAAACAAGTGAGATACTTGATATCTGCAGTATTTCCCAACGGGAGTAATCCATCCTTACAAAGTAATTTAATTGGAGTTGATTGAACAGGCCACAGAAGTTAGATGGTTTTTTTTAAAGATCTTAGGTAGTTTCAGACTCACCTTGCAATGTTTTGCTTTCTTGCAGCACATACCAAACATAAATTATATTTGGACAAGGAGGGCACAATAAATATGTGCTAGAAATGCTTGAATCCGTAACTGTTATAGCTGCGATTTTTTCTGGATTAAGAAAAGCACAACTGTCCATGTACAGATACAGTTTGCGAAAGAGGAAGTATTGCAGGCATTTCTGGAGTGTGAAGCAGTTGTGAGCAATATTCAGCATTATTATGCTGTAGATTATGGTGGGCAGTAATGAAGAAGATACCATTTTACAGTTACAACTTATGCTTTCAGTAGTCCATAGCAGAGAGGAACAGGACAGATGGGGAGGAAGATATAAGAAGAGGTAAAAATGAAATGTGGTTTACTTTTTTCTGAAAAGAAGTAAAGAAAATCACTGAAAATATTACAAATACATTTTTGAGGTCTTTTCCTGGAAAAAACGGCTCTAGCAGACACAAGTCTGACATGTTTGTCAATAGAAGTCAGCTGAGTTAGTATGGCTGTCGAGAGAAGAGAAGACAGTATATATTTTATCTTCAAGAAGAAACACTGTCCTTTGGAACAACTGTAAGAGGATCAATATCACACAGTAAAGGCTTTTTTTTTTTACTGCTTTACTTTTTTTTTGTACACTGAATTTATCCTGTATGAGAGCAAAGTTCTAATCAGTGCAGATGATTGAAAACAAATTTAAAACTGGTAGCCTTCCAGTTTTTTCATGATTTGTGATTCAGTTTCCCTTGTTGGCAATGTCAATATTATCAGACTGATATTTGAACATAAATGTTTCATTAAGGTTTTTCAGTGTATCATGTGTAGGCATCTGAAGTTCAAAGTTTCACCATCTTAAAAAAAATAATTTAAAATATCTCTGTAGGGATATTATATCTTAATAAAGTGCGTTTGCTGCTCTTATGTAAATGCATTTAAAGGAAAAAAGTTAGAACTTAACGCTTAACTTTGCTGTGTTCAGATCAATCCTAATATATAGACATTGATAAAATGTTTTATTGTTTTTAATTATATATATTATATCTTAGGCCATTATAGAGGGGTAATTTTATTTTCATTTGTATTAATCTTTTTAGGGACTTTAGTGTCTGACCCAGTTAAGGGCTGGGAAAAAGGTATTGTCTCCAGCCCAAATTACGACACTAGCTTGTTATTGTGAAACTGAAATGTATTAGGAGGATACTCCAAGTTATTATAGATCAGAGGAAGACTGGCTCTCACATTCCTCAAATGGATGAATCCTCACATTCTTTTACTGGATGATTTAAAACTAGGGAGTCCTGAGGTGACTGTACTCTTGTCTCTCTTGATTATTTTTTTTAACTTGATTTTTCTTTTCTTCAGACTGAAAACTTTAAAACAGTTGGGCAGTAATTTGACTGCAAATTATTCTAAATCAGAGGTACTCCTGCCTATTCCTAAAGCAGCTCCGTTCCTTGACTGGCTTCCTAGGAGGTCTGTACCAAGGGACACTATTTTCCCAGCCCTCACTTTCTTTGAATTTGGCTTTATTTAGTCCTGTGGAGACCTCAGCTGCCTCACTTGCTTGAACTGTTCTCTAGCAAGGCTCCAGCACAGCTGACATCAAACAATTCCTTACTTTTTTTGGCAGCGGGTTGGCAGGAGACATTACACAAATTTTCTAAGAAATCATATTACTTGAGTATTTTTATTAAAGCTCTTATTTCCTTAAAACATAGGAACATGTGTTATGCTTCTATGTATTATGGTTTTAAAAAGTGGCACATCTTACCTTTTAATTAACTTCTTGCAAGGAATGTGATGTAGATATGAAAGGCGTGTGGATTGGTGAGATGGCAGATGCTCGAAGGAGATCTGTCAGAAAACTTTGAACAAGTTGACTCTGAACAAGCCAAACCATAGCCTCTTTTCTTTGATTAGTTAGGCAGATCAAGCTACTTTTCCCCCCTCCCTTCTGTCAAGAATATTTTTCAATTTTCTGATTGTCCCAGTGTATTTTCTAATGAACCTTCTTTTTCAATGTTCTTACTCAGGTATAGACACTAGCTCTCTACTAGTCTGACAATGATGATTCCACTGCTGACACACTTTCTTTCTGTTATTTTCTATATCAAATGTTCATATAGCAAAAGATTGCATTTTATACACAGTAAACCGACATTAAAATGTATTTGTTATCTTATCAGTAGTAAGTGGGTCATATAATTTTCAGGGGAAGAAAGGTACAATATCTTTAAGAGTATAAAATGTACCCTTGGAACAACAAATTATCAGTGTGCTCTGAAATAAGAGGCGCTCCATGACAATAGACTTAAAATTTCATGGAGACATTCCCAGAGGATTAGCCTAAAGGGCTTCGTTTACATTTATACAGCTCCAACTATAATCTGTTTGAGATATGAAGACTGTATAAATGTTGTCATAGTGTCAAAAAATAGGAATTCTCAAAATGGTCCATGTCGCTTTGGAGGACAGGGCAGATCTGAAGCAATAGTTCACTTAGGGTATATAAAACTCCATAGGTTATTTTAACATAAAAGCAAATTACTTAGATCACTTTGCAGAGCTGTCATAGTGTTTGCCAAAATGACGGGAGTGTAGTCAGCACAATTCCTGGACGTTGTCTAAGCATGTTGTAGGTTGTATTAAGTTATATTAGTCTGGGCTGTGTGCTAGGAGTCCTGCAGCTTCTGGTCAACCAGTGGCCCTTTTGCTTACCTGTAGCAATATATGAGTATATGAGAAATTGTTTTATTGCTAAAGACTGGGTTCTGTTTTGTTGGAAAGAAGACAGTTTGTCACAGAGCAGAATTTTTCAGCCATTTTGCCTTAAGGTTATCGGCCAGTTAATTCTTACAGCTCTTCTCTGGTTATCTTGCACCTAGTTATGGCAGGTGCAACCTCAGAGCAGTAAAGCTACTCTGCTTCTGATTCTGTTAGGTAGAATTTTTATTTAAGGACTGTAACAAGACTGTTACGGATACATTGATTACCAAGTTTATTCTGGGTCTTGAAACAATAAGAGATGTTTTCTTGTACCTTTGTGTTGAGGTTTAACCCCAGCTGGTAACTAGGACCATGCGGCTGTTCACTCACTTCCCCCCCAAGTAGGGCAGAAATAAAAAGGAGAAAATCCTCCTAAATCTTCTTGGGTTGAGATACAGACAGTTTAACAGAAGGATAGTAACAGAAGAGGAAAATAATAGCACAATAGTAGAAGAATATACAAAAGTGATGCAATACCATTGCTCTTATACCCGATGATCAATTGCCCAGCCCATCTCAATTTGCAATCATAGATTCCAGTCCCCTGGTGAACCCCCAGTTTTATACTAAGCATGATGCCTGTGGCATGGAATATTCCTTTGGCCATCTTGTCCTGTCTATGGGAAGCTGAAAAAGTCCTTGATTTAATATAAACATTACTTAGCAATGACTAAAACAATATGTGTTACCAACTTTATTCTCATACTAAGTCCAAAACACTGCAGCTTCTAGGAAGGAAACAAGGTCCCAGTTGAAGCCGAGACAATTTGTTATTATGTATTTGAGAATTAAAACAAAAATATACTGTGTGTGGAGGAGGGGAGGTTGATGGTTTATAACTATAGGAAATCCTTTCTATTTTCTGCTGTATGTACTTATTTGGAATCTATACAGTGTATTTTTTTATTGCTGTTTTTAGAACAAAAGACCTTTGTGTGAACTTTGTGTTACTACTTCAGTAGGAAGGTTGGAGCAGATGAATTAAATGAATACCAACATTTTCTTATTGTAATTTTGTAGCTTGTTGCTCCAAGTTATTTTGGAATGGTGACTTATTTGTTCTAATTTAACTTTCAGAGTAAGCAGCAAGAATGACAGTTCAAATCTAATATACAGATCCTTCTTTTAAGCAAATATTTTCCAAAGAGAAAAGCCGTGTGTGCTTTATATTCCAATATTCAGTAATAACCAATATTCAGTATCCCTTGTAATTTTTTAAATTTTTTTCCACATTTATTAGTTTCTTCATGAAGTTTTTCTAAAACAGTTCTATTTATCCTGATTATTTGCCCTTGCTGTTTTCATCTTCTGAATGTTGAAAGTTGACTATAATAAATAAAAGGCCTTTTTAGAAATACCATTTTTGCAGAGTCTTTTCAGATATGTTATATTTTAAAGAAGGTTTTGAGTAATGAGTTCCAAAACCAGTAATAAAAACAGCTGTAACCTTTAAAACTTTAAACAACAAGGGTTTTTGAGGGCCGGAGTTTGATGGATATCCAAGGATAATGCACAAACTAATACTTGATGTAATATGGAGAGTCTGGATTTTTCATCCTTGTAGTTAATCTATTGTCTACTTTCAGCTGTAGAAAATTCTGAGAAATTCATATTTAACTTCTCTTTCATGATCCTATTTTTTTAACCTCAATAATCATATAGTAGCATTAGAGCAAGACCTGTCTATATTAATTGCTGCTCATTTCTTCTAATATTGTGGGATTTTAACAGTTACAGTTGCGTTTTTTATGGATGCTTTATTCTTATCTTTTGTCCATTCAGAGAACTTTAACAAATTCATGACCTTACTATAGGAAAATCTGTTTCTGAAATTCATTATAAGCTTGCTTTTAGTTTAAATTTCAGTTTTTCAATAGGAGTAGGGAACCGTTGATTCTCTATTCATTATTTAACCCTTTCTATTAAGTGATACGGTTCCTCAAATGTTGATATATTTCCATAATGGTTGTCCAGGTGTATTTGCAGGTTAAAGTCTAGTTTATAACTACTCTGCTTAGTACTAAAGAGATTAATAATTGTTTTAAAAATAATTTCTTGGAGGTACATTTCTGTTCCTGAAAACAAACTTGGTTGAAAAATTAAGCTTTAAAGAGAATTGATCACAGAAGGAAATAATACTTTAAGTAGTACAAATTGAATATTGACATGAAAAGCAGCCATGTAAGTTTTTTGCTTTTGTTTTTAGATACTTTGGTTTCTATCCCATCTTTGAGTAGCAGGTACAAATCTAGAAACAATAGTATGTTTCAATGAGCGTGTGAATCAACTGGTCTAATGCCGGAATTAGAATGCCTGTGGATTTAAATAACCAGTAAGTTTTCCAAGTGCCTATTTCATAAACCTAGTAGGAAATTTATAATGAAAACATCTGAAGATTTAGAACCTTTATGCACATATAAAAAATATAAACCCAGCTTGTTTTGGATTAATGTGTTAATAACTGATCAGTAATATGTATCTTCAGCCTGTTTTAGGTGATGGCAAACATGAGGTAAGGTGAGTTAGTTGAAAATTTTATTCCCATTACTCCTCAATTTTTAAGTGAATATTCTGTCATTTAGGTCATACTTTGTCAGTTTAACTGCTTTTTAAAATAATTTTTGATTGACGTGGCAATTATCCTTATTATTGCCTGATATCATCCACAAGCAGGATGTGTACACAAACAGAATGCAGTTTGAGCAAAGACAGTTTGCAAAATTGGAATAGGAATATTTTATAATGCAATTAAATATTAACCTTTTAAAATTTGTATATATTAACTTTATTATCCAATTTTATTCACAAATAAAATTTCAAAAAGTAATGTATTGTTTAAAAATTATCAATTTTGACATGTTGCCATTAATTTTTTACAACTAGGACATAATTATCTATTCAGTCCTTCCTTTAGCTTTAGATAATAACTTGTGTTTCTGCAAAACTCAGGAACAGAGTATTACTTCTAACAATGTTACATAAAGGTAGAGAATAGCCAAGCAGCATCATTTTAAAAGAAATTATTTCATCAAAATCCCCTTTGTTTTGAATGAAGTATTTGTTACCTTTGATGGAAGTCATGTTTGAAAGAGATTATTTTTTGAAAGTACACTTTTAATAATGTAAAACCTTAAGTTCACAGCATCTTCTTTAATTTTTAAATGCAGTATTTACACATTATGGCTATTGATGTTTGCTTAGCTATGATAATAATATGTCACATATGGAAACAAATAATGTTGGAAAATATTTTGGTTTTTTTTTTAATCATTCAGGAAATTGAGTACCAAGGACTTACAGTTAATTATTTTTAATAAAATGGTAAAATATAAATAGTTGATATTGCTCTTGAGATGCTGAAAAGATTTAGTTTAATATTACTTAGTTTAAAATTATTATTTAGTTTAATATTACCTATTTAATGTTGATGTAATGACAATCAAGAAGGAAGTTTCTTTGTAATTGAGATGCCCAGCAATAGTTCTTATAATTGGTTTTAGGCATGGCTTTTAGTGTAGAATAGGGGTCAGATATTGATCTCAGTAAAATAAAACTTTCTATGGGAATCATTAAATCATTTATTCTGTGCTGGCATCGGTGTAAGTTATTACTTAACTTGTCATTGTTATAGCCAAAATTTCCTTTGAAATCATTTACTGCTCTATGGGATTTTTAACTGTGCTAATTAATGTGATTATTGGTTACTTCCTAGTCATTAAATATCTAGGATGACTTTTGGGATCTCGTGCCTTTGTCCATTAATCTGTCATTTACAGTAATAATATCCAAGATATCGGTACCAATTCAACCTTTATAGACTCACTATTATTAATTTATGCTGTAGCTATTTCAGACCTTAGGATATGCAGTAAAAAGTGTCTTAACTCCTCTGATCAGCAGTTGCACACTAGATCTACAGACACCCATTTGTTTTCAGCATCATGGGGTGTTTTATTGATCTTCATTTGCCACTGTTTATTTCTGTGTTGTCAAATTTGGTATTTTTAATAAGCAATAGAATAGTAAGAGCTAGAATTGAATGAGTGATTAACTTTTGGAACAGTGGCAGAGGCTTTGCTGCTTTCTGAGTCCATAGTGTTTCCACCAAGCACTTCTCCAGCTTAACTTACTGTGGCAAAAAGAACTCATAACGAATGGCAGTCTAATATCGAACAGGAACTGAAGGAACAGTGATTGCATCCACCACCTAGTCTGACCAGTATAACCTCTAGAATTACATATATGGCTTACGTTATAACATTAGGTAGCTCCTTGTACGTAGATAGAAATCCAAATTAAATGTGTCAAGAAGGATTTATTTTAAAAGAACATATTCTAAAAAGTTGATTATTGTACTTACTAATAAAAATGTTTTATTTAAACTACCAGTAAATGTAACTTCTAGATGATTTTTAAATTCTTTTCCAGGCTTGGTTTAAAAGGTCTGAGGTTGCTATGTTTGCCTTACACAGAAGTCAAAGATGTCCTTAATATTTAAAAGCAAAGCAGTGTTCCACAGTGGTGTCTGGGTCTTAGGTTGTTGTAAAAGAAACAAGTTATCAAAGTGTGTAGATTTCCAAGCATAGCATTTCCATTTCCTTCAAATGCATCTTCTGGCTACTGTAGTACTTGAAAATCTTGTACTCATATAAAATTTCATTTATTTCTATTAAAACAAAAGTAACTGTATATTTCATCTAAAGATATGTTATCAAGGTTGATTACTCCCTAGTTGTATTTTGTCAGTGAATGTACATCTGTTGGGAAGTGAATGTTTGTTTATTTAGTTGTATCTTATTTCTTTCTAAAATATGTTAATATTTTTAGAGTTTATTAATACCCCACCATATAGTTGTCGACCTGTATGTATTCTTGCAGATAGTTTTTGAAACATCGGATAACAAACTGATGCTTCAGAGAGCAAACCTTAGCTTCAAGTTGATTCAAGGAGTTACTCCCAATGGTAACTGATGGTGAAGTGTTCTGATCACCAGTGCAAATGTAGACTAGTTGAGAAAACTGATTTTGGGGAAATGCACTTCCACCCAGAAGACATGGCAATGCAAAGAAAACATTGAGGACATGGAGAGGGATTTTTTGTTGTTGTTGTCGTATAGCTACTATTTGCCATTTGATTTTCCTCCATTATAGGATAACATAGATATAACTTAGGAGATAGATAATCGGGGAGACCTTATAGCAGCCTTTCGGTATCTGAAGGGAACCTACAGGAGAGCTGGAGAGGGACTCTTTGTCAGGAAGTGTAGTGATAGGACAAGGGGTGATGGTTTTAAATTGGAAGAGGGGAGATTTAGATTAGATATTAGGAAGAAATTCTTTCCTGTGAGGGTGGTGAGGCACTGGAACAGGTTGCCCAGAGAAGCTGTGGATGCCCCATCCCTGGAGGGGTTCAAGGCCAGGCTGGATGGGGCTTTGAGCAACCTGATGTAGTGGGAGGTGTCCCTGCCTGAGGCAAGGGGGTTGGAACTCGATGATCTTTAAGGTTCCTTCCAGCTCTAACCAGGAAGACAAACAGCTTTCTGATACAAATGATGAATGAACTTCCAGCAAAGTCCAGTCTGTGGTGGAGAAAAACTGACTCTGGATATTTCTTCTGCAAAGTGGAATTAGTTGCCTCTTGTCACCCGTGTTGTGACTTGCTACCCAAACCCAGAGTGTGCACTCTGGGAGAAAGAGGCTGGAGACCTGGATCTGAGCATCTTAAACTGTAAAATATATATGCATGTGAGGTTAAATGGATGGGGTCGTGCATTTCTGCGCTTGCATACTGCCCATATTTATTTAAGACAAGAGCTGGATCCTATTAAAACAATTGGGAGTGGGGAGGTCTGTTTCAACCTGGAATTTTGTTAATCAGCCAGAATGGAAATTCTTACAAAAATGAGAGAGCAAGCTTTATAAAAATCCATGTATATCCTAATGTGGTGTTTGCCCGATGGGCATTTTATCACAATATAATAGTTCAAAATTAATGTCCTTAGTTAATAAGTAAAGAACTGACCACATGCCAGCAACAACTGAATCACTAATATTTTTTTGGGCCATCTGTTGTAGAATTGTCAGATAATTCAAAATTCAACATTCTATTCCCTTTATACAAATTTTCATCTAGATTTTGACACAGAGAACGTAACAATATCAACCCAAATATGCAACACTATCAGATAAAACAAAAGCACATGTTGTACTTTCGGTTTGTTTAAAGACTTGATTTTTCAGAAGGCAGTTTTAAATTTGTTTTTGAACTGTGATATAATCACAGATATACTCACCTTGAAGTTTTGAACTCCTGATGTTATTTGTTCAAGCAAAAGACTTTTTACGTTTTTAAATCTAATTATGTGTAGGAAGATCTATTCTTCAATTACATAGAAAATATTCAGGAAAAGATTGTAGGGTCTTATCTTGTGGGAAGTCTTTGAACAACTTCTGGAGAAACAGTACCAACAGTCACAGCAAGATTAACAATTATGTATCCTTTATAGAAATTAGTGTACCAGTTACTATGTTTTTCCATATATGTAGATTTCATAGCTATTAAGTTAAATATTGTTTTACCTAGTTTTAAGTTCCTTTATGTACAATAAATTTAAAAATCAGAATGTTTTTCATGAGACCATAAGATGTACTCTGCACTGTTGGTGCTTTACATAATAAAATCTTATGGTCGTGTTGTAGACCACTGTTTGCCTTTGGTTTAAAGACTGATTTTTATCAACTATTTGCTTTGTGTTTTGTCTCACTCAATGAAAGATAGTAATTGATCACAATACAGGTAAAGTTGTGATCAGGTGAATGAAAAGTGGCAGATGCATGTGAGCAGTTATACTGAAAATTGATTTGAAATAAGAAGCTTGGCAATGTCAATGATAAGAAACACGTTATTTTATTAAATTAAAAAGGGTGAAAAATTAAAAGGGTGTAAAACACCCTTTACGTGTAGTATTTTTGGAGTAGTTGGCCTGCAGAAGAGCCAACTTGGACTACTGATAATCAGAAGTAGCACAGTGAGTCTTTCATAGAAAAAAAAATCTCTTTTTAATCCTGGATGTTAAACTGCAAAACTATTTTTTGCTGCAGGTACTTTGTTTCCAACCAGCTGTCATTCATTTGTCATTACTGGAGGAGCTCATAGTACACTAGAAATCAATGGGAAGTTAATCTAATTTATGTACATTTTTGTGTAGACCTTTTTAAAAGTCAGTATTATGGAAGAACATGCCTTTGAGAGCAGGATGGGGACCTGCTGATGGGTGGTGAGTGCATGTCTCCTCTAGTTCTTGGTGACAGCGTGGTGTTCTCGTAGGCAAGAAATGTCATGCTTCTCCCTGACAGGAGATCAATACACTAAAATGGTTCCAGAATTTCTTCAAGAAGCATATTCAGTTTACAGCGACACAGTATGCCACCACAACATCTCTCCTACAAGGAATAATTGTTATTTCAGTTATAGTCATCTGTCTGATAACCCGTTAAAAGGTTTGAGGATGTGAACTGGCAGCTTGGGTGCTGCATATAGTGTGTAATGCTGCTTCTCTTGTCTTATGTCCTTGGCTTTCATTTAGAAGTAAGGAACACCTTTCTTGAGAAATGCAAACAATTTCATCTGGCTTTCAGTCGTCTTACAGCTTTTCTAAAAGCCTCTACTTATTTTGTGAGAGAACAGTGGATTCAGGATTTTGGCCTTATTTTCAAGATGTAAAATGTTATGAACTCAATGTAGTTTAAAACTTTTAGATAAAAACTGTCTGCGCAGTAACTGGGAGCATTATAATTAATCAATAAGAGCTAACCTCAAGTTAATATGGCCTGGAAATTTTATTTCCTAGTGTAGTGTAGGATTTAAGTGAATTTCTAGTAAAGACTATTACGATCTTGCCACTTTCCAAACCAGCTGCCACTTCTTGCTTGATCTTTCTTCTGTAGCGAGATACAAAACAGCGTATATGTTCAGATAAGGAAACTGAAAATAGCAGAGAATAGAGAGTAAGCTGTGAGAACTTATAGAAACATCAGTTATGTTACAGAAAAATACTGAGATAGTATGATGAATGTAGTTGCACTAAAACCTTTTTGAAATAAAGCAAAATAGCTTGTTGTGTTGGACTGACTTACTGTGCCAGATTTTTGGTATACGTAATGTAGGGATCTTCCATCCTGACATGAGTATGAAGTAGCTTTCTAAGATTTCTAACACCTACCTAATGATTTCAGTTTGTGGAAAACGTAATTATCTGTTTGTCCCCTTTTGCAACTTTCAAAATTGTTTTACAGTAAAGATACATTGAGGTGCATCTTGAAAACTAAGGAAGCTGCTGCTCTGTGATGTTCAGGAGGAGTTAGATGGGAGTCTTGAATGCAGAGGTGAAGAACACGATTCCCAAATTTTTAAGGTCTTTTCTGACCACTGTGTGAGGACTAAAGAGGGGAAAATTCAATTAAAAACTATATTCCCCATCTCTCTCTGGAAAGTAAATTTTGCAGAACTCCATAATGCAGCAGCTTGTAGTGACTCTAGTTCTCTTCTCTGCCTTCCCACTACTGAATAAACTAAGGAGCAGACGAGCTTAAATGCTGAATATAGTTGAAACGTAATCGATTTGGAAAATGAATAGTGTGTGCTAGTGTTGGTTACAATATATTATATCACACACAATTGTCAGTCAGTCTGAGATGCATGAGACTATCTAATTGTACTTTTAATTCTTTGTTTCCCCACACTTAATTGTGTTAAAGGATGCTATAGCCTAGCCACTAGCATTAATCTTCTACATAAGCAATTCCTGTAATTGCAATGGAGATTGCTTATAGAATTTAGCAAGGTGTGAAAATGCTCTGTATTACTGTGATTGAGATGGGAGTGTAGCTGGCTGGAAATTTCTTAATGAAATGTCATGTCAGGAGGTGTAGATTGACACTAAAATGTGGGGAAAAGAATTACCAATTAAACCATTTCTCTATTCAAGTATAAAAGTTCTGATTGCGAGAAGACGGTCAGTGATGCCTTCAAGGCTGGGTAGCTGCTTCCAGGAGCCCAGTGGTGAAGGAGCTGCGGTGGGAAATAATTTGGTAATTCTACTTTAAAGTATTTTTGTAGAGTTCAGTAATATTTCCTGTTTTGCCAAGCAGGTATTCTAGTAGCTTCTTTTTTTTTTTTTTTTTTTTTACTTAAATTTTCCACAAAGCTGTTTTTTTTTTTTTTTTGTATAGCTAAAATTTGCAGCAAGCTGATTTTGATCTCTAAAATGTGACATTGTTAGGGATGTGCATCCATGGCTTCCCCATTGTTGGTAGTGTTTAAGGTCAGGCTGGACTGGGCTTTGAGGAACCTGAGCTAATAAAAGGTGTCCTTGCCCACGGCAGTGGTATTGGAAGCAGATGATCTTTAAAGGTCCCTTCCAACCCAAACCATTCCATGTTTTATAGGTCTGTAGGTAAAGGTGCCAATTTTGACAGACGTGGCTTAAGTTAAAACATAAAGGGTAATACTTTTTGAGTAAATGGAACTCGTTACTTGTTTTGTCTCTTTTCTTATCACTGAGCTTTTATTGCTTTGAAAGGAGGAAAAACATTTTGGCAATATCTAGTGTTACACTTGTAAAAAAATGATAATTTGTTTTTAATGTAGCTCCTTCTGCTTGTTAAAGAACTTCAGCTTTTCTTACCCCACAAACTTCTAAAAGATTTACATACCAGATATACTGAAATCAGAATTGTCAAAGAAATGTAGAAAAACTATTGCTAAATATTATTAATGCTCCTATATAACTTGTACAATTCAGTGACTTATAAAAGTTGATTCCTGTGAAATGCAGAGTAAGTGCATGTGATATTTATCGCTTTACTATTTTCAGGTGGTGGCAATTGTCTTCCCTCATTAAACTGGGAGAAGGAAATGGTCCAGCATTTGGACTGCATTTTACTTACATAAATTAAATATACATTATTTTTTATGGCTGTGTACAATTTTTTAAAAATACGTTTGAAATTTATGTGCTACTAAAATAAGTAGTTTTACAAGCACACCTAAGTAAGGAATAGTTCACTTGAAGCAGGTGTCTGTTATTCTGACTGTAATGAGTTACCATAGTCTTGAGTAGGAGCTGTAGTAGCAAAGCATTATCCTTGGTATTTTCTTTTTTCAACCAGAGCATGACTGGAAACACAGTCTCTGTAAGTCTAATCATGCACAGTGTCTACTTTTTCTTTCCTCTTCTAGTAATTGAGGAAGAATGATACTATCTGCAGTTAAACAGTTGAACTTTCGTTCTTTGAGTCTGTAATGTGTGTTCTAATTAACAAAGTATTACAAGATGGATTTACATTTGCCTCTCTTAAAAATGCCTTACATGAAGGATGTCAGGTGTGTTCAGTATAGCACTGTACAACTGTACATTTTGAAAATATGAGATGTTAGGTTTTTGTATGAAAAAGTTTAAATTCTAAGGTTTGTAAACAGTATAACCCCCCACCCCCCCCCAACCTATTGTTGTGACATTGATACCGCTGATGATATGTTGCTGCCACATGGCACTAATACAGGCAAACTAAACGTGTGGCCAAGAACTGTATATGCCTCAGACGAATAAGGGTCTTTCACTAAAATACTTACTAGGTATTAAAAGCGGTTTTGAAGAAGTGAGGTACAATTGTAATATCTAAATATTACCCAAACAGTTTACTGTTCAAGTATGAAG
Organism: Thinocorus orbignyianus; assembly: GCA_013400375.1. Lineage (NCBI taxonomy): Eukaryota > Metazoa > Chordata > Aves > Ciconiiformes > Thinocoridae > Thinocorus > Thinocorus orbignyianus. The sequence continues at coordinate 844,311 of VXBW01007735.1, read as the reverse complement.
TATTCAATCTCAAAAAGTGTTTTCCCAGTACTTAACACAGCTTTCTTGCAGCAGCACGTGTGTACATATACAACATACCATACTTTTAAGTTCAGAGAAAAACCCAACACAGGTGTCACAGTTCTTTCTCTACATTTCACTAGCACTTTCTAACTTTCAAACCGAAATCTCTTTGGGCATGATTTCTTACCCACTTTCAGAATATAGCTTGTTTCTTTTTCCCCCACTCTTGCTTTTCCACTGAACAAACATATGCTATTTTAATTAGTAATTTCAACCTGTAAAGCACAAGTTTTTGGACGTGCACAGGCTACTTCTAATAGTGGGGGATCAGCGGCAGAGGAACCAGTTTCACACGTGGAATACACGCGCAGTCCATGTGCTTGGCATTTTGGTGTGAGTTTGTGTCTTTCTTGGAGGAAAAAAAAAAAGGGCAATCAATCAATAAAAGGTTAAAAGTAATCTTTTCTCCCTGCTGGTTTGAATCCTTTCTAGCAATGGAGATTCATGAAATGCACCAGTAATTGTTTCCTTTCCTAGAGAATTCATTAACCGAGGCATTAGCCTTTTTATTGTCGTGAGTGATGACTAATTCTTTGCATCCTGTTATGCTTTGTCAGGTGCATTAAAATATTAATTGCATATTATTTAATTTTGAGTTTCTTTTTCAAAAATGAAAATCTTGTGTTTTGAGTTATTTTCTGTAGAGGCTGTTGTCTTTCAAAATCCCTAAGATTGTATTTGTTCATTTACATAGTTAATGCCTGTCTCTTGCATCCAACTCTCCAAAAGGGAGGGAGGTTTTCAGCTCTTCAGCCTGTTCAGAAAAAAAAAATAGAGTGAGTGGAGATTGATCTTCTTTCAATGTAATTTTCTGTCATTTCAGATTTCAAAAAATACAGAAGTAATTACTTTAACACTGATCTAACAAATGACTTATTTGACATTTTAAAATGGTTTTCCCTTGGGAGTCTTAAAGTACTTTGTAAAACTGTCAGTATCACATATTTCTGTGTGCTGGGATATGTGCATGTGTTGCTTTTCAAACCAAGCCAGTGGTAGATGAAGAATGCACCCACCAGGTTGTATGTCTGAGGTGTGAGAGTAAGAGGCAGAGCCAGGAATTCAGCATTATGAGTGAATCAGATTCATAACCTGAGAAAGGCCATACCAGTCTCTTCATTTTAATTTCCTTTAATTTCCTTTAAATCTGTTAATGAGTAAGATTGAGGCTTGTTACAATGCCAGTCTTTCTGAAGAAACTTGTGCTGGATACCAGAAATTAAATTGTTAGAAATACTGTTTGGTGAGAAGCATTTTTGTAATATCCAGTTTCTGAGGAGTGAGTGTTGAGTCCAGAAACTAATGACATCTTTTTAATTTTGCTTAAAATGTAGGGTCTCGGGTAGGTAGTCTCTAGTAATTTTCTAATGATAGTTTGAGCTTCTGAATTAAGTTTTATTCATGACTTAGAAACCTGAGTTAGCAGAAGTGCTTCTCGTCTGTCTGTAGTCAAACACATCTGCATTAATATGTTTTCAGTAGCGAGTAATTTTTGGCTTGTGAACAGATGTATAATTGAGAGAGAATGCTACTAAGAAAAAAAAAAGCTTTGGGGAAAAAACTTTATGGTGAAGATAAATATCTCATAAAAACCTTATAATGACAGAATTACTATCGCAACCTCTTCTACTGTGTTCACCATATTCCCGGTCAAAAAGGCCATTTTGTAATCTTGTGCCATAAAAATAAAGGTTTAAGATTATCAAATCATTACACTGGATTTTGGAGCTAACTAAAGTAATATGATTAAAAACATAAAATAATACAAAAAACTTACTCAGTGTATTAAAAAAAGGAATGGACAATAGGTCAAAACCTTATAAGCTTTGTTTTTAATAACATGCTGATAAGGGCCATTCTCAAGCCTTATTTTGAACACTCACAGACTGATACTTCAGCGGCTTGCTGTTGCATTTAAGGATGCAAAGGTCTAATGCAATTTAGGATCAGGAACATGACCTTCTAGGAGGGTATCAGGTATCTTGGACTCTTCTGCAAGTAGATCAAGAAATGATTTGGTGATACCCAAGTTACCTGTGCAAAGAACGTCAGGAGTTCTTTCATTTGCCAGGCAAAGCTGTAAGGAAAACTGATGACTACAAGTTTAAGCCAAACTGACAATTAAGCAAAACCAACCAGTCATAAAGGACACTTGTTGGAAGAGCTTACCATGTACTGTGGTGGAGTCAACAGTACTAGCAGTTTTTCAATTATGATAATTTTCTAGATGTCTCTTAGGATCTATGTTTGAGAGACTGTTAGGTTGATTACAGCAGTATCCTTGAGGCATGATAGTGCTAACTAACATTTCAGTTTTATTTTGACTTAAAGTGGTTTTTGTGCATCCCTGTGAACTGTGGACCTCACTTTCTGCATGGGCTGTGTCAGTCCATTTTTGTAGTATGTCTCTACATTTCCTAATGGTGTCAGAAGGGACTGCAGATCCATTTGTCCTGTGTCTTGTCTCCAAGAGTGGCCACTAATAGATGCTTAAGGAAAATATCCTGCTTTTTCCGCTCTTGCTCTTCATGAAGCATCTCATTTAATGACAACTGTTGGATGCTGAGCTAAATGGAGATTTTTGTCAGTGTTAAGCCAGTGCAGCGATTGCTATGTATGAGAACAAAGAGAGCATGCTTGAACGTTTTTATTGACTTTGGTATTTACCTGCTTATGTATTTCTGGTCTGGGTTGCATTGTGGACATTATCAGTGACTACTGATGAGTTTTCCATTAACTTGTCTAATTCCTTTTAAGAACCACCTAAAGTTTTGTCATCTGTGATACTTGTGACACCCGATTTTACAATTTAATTACATGGTCCTTGACACAGCTTCCTGTTGTTTTTAATATGCTGTCTTATTATTTCACCATGTGCTCCCTATACGTTGAACTGAGACACAGTGCATATTTTATATCATTTGCTGTATTCCCTACAGTTGTCTTGTCTTCAGGCTGGGGAGTTCCAGTGTGTTTCATTTTCTCCTTTTCCAGCAAGTTACTCCATGTCTTGCACCGTACTTCCTGGCACTTTTTCTAGTTCTCCATCTTTTTTGAGATGGATGCATCTTAGATATAGGTAATGCCATTATAACGTTTGGGGGTTTAGTTGTTTTCTGAAGAGTATCTAACATTCTTTTTGGTGGCTAATTCAGTAATCATTTCACTTTTGTGATTAAATTATTGATCTTGAAGCTCCATGTACAGTTTCTCTTTGATTGTACTGACATCTAATGGTAAGGCAAAGTGGCTTAACTACACTTAATCGTAAGATAAATTATCTGATGGGCAAATATAATTATATATTTTCTTCTTAATTCAGGATTAATTTTTGTAAGATAAGGTGGAATGATTTCCATTTTTGCACAGAAAATCTGATTTAATGCTTTTTCTTCTGGCATTTAACCTTTTCTTGTTCTGCTCTTTGGGCGGTAGTTATTTTAGAATGTAGTTTAGATCTTTGTAAGAGTAGTTTTGAGTATGGTGAAGGTAATGTCGTGGTTTTATACTGTAAAAGTTTTTAGTATAGGTCACAGTACCTCCAGAAAGCAGTAGCAGGATGAAATAAAATATATGAACAAACGATGTCCTGCAGAGCTTCAGAATAGGATATTGCAGTGTTGTGGCAGTCTTGCAGCAAATTTTGAACAAACATGCAAACAAAAGTCGTTGTCCTCTTTTTATAATCCTTCCATTAGAAGTTCTTCTGTGTTTTTAATTAGGCATTTTTCAAACTCTTAGTGATAAGTGTTGTTGAATAATACTTTTGAACTGTAGAAAGAAAAAAAATATTGAGTTCTTATATTATATTCTATGTTTACGTGTAGTACACTGTGTAAATTCAGTGAGATGTAAGTATCACATAACTTCTATTATGAAGCAGCAATCTTCTAATCCATTTTTTTATATATACAGAACTAATACTGCTGCTAGTGACACTATAAAATATTGAGTTAGGTTTGCAGAAAAGCTGACTGCTTCATGCTTTGGGAAGACTGAAGTCATAAAATGGGTTTCAGAATTCTAGGGGTTTGTTCCCCGGTGCTCTGCTTTTAGCTGCTTAAGCTGGGGAGCCAGTTGTGGCAGAGAATATCTCAGATGCTAGGAGTATCTGGCATCCAGGCATGAAGGTGGTGTGCATCCTTTTAGGCCTTGTGGTCATTTTACTGATGAGATATTAAAACATCAATAGGTGAGGGGAAGAGAAACAGGAAAAACAAACACAAAACTGTTTTGTTTCTCACGTTTGGGTGGACAAATCTGGGGTAAGGTATCTGCACTGGTGACCCTACAGTTGCAACAATCATCATTACAGAAAGCATCCGTCTGCTTGGTGAGCAACACCAGTTGGCCCCAGCACACTATCCAACTCAATGATGACTGTTGTTTTGCCATCAAATCTTAGGTACGGTTGATTTGGATATAAAGAAGAATTTTTTTTTTATGAAGAGGGTGATGAGACACTGGAATGGTTGCCTGGATGAATTGTGGATACCCTATCATTGGAAGTGTTCAAAGTCAGGTTGGATAGGGCTTCGAGCAATCTGGTCTAGTGAAAGATATCCCTGCCCATGGCAAGAAAGTTGGACTAGATGATTTACTTAATACCTGAAAGAAACCTGTTTGATATCTGAAATGAACAGTTCTTGTGAAATGTATAATTATTTTGGATAATGAAAATATTTATAACAAGAGGAACATTTTCATTATCTTACTGCTTCCAGCTCTCTGCAGAATATGGACATTTGGAGGCTTGTGAGTTTTCATGGAAAACAGACATCCTATCAATTAGGATGGAAAGAAATAGGTTTAAGTCATCAAAAACTGATGGCAATGGAATATAAACTAACTTACAATTTTCTTAGGATGTCCTTATTTTATACCTTTTGAAAGTCTATAGTGGGAAGAAAAAATATTTCAGTGACTCAATATAGTTTCAGACTGCAGAACGTATATTAAGATGGTTAAGTTAAATGAAGATTGACATTTTGAAGGGTAAAATGAAACTTCATGACCTTATTTTTGAGGTCTTAATGATGAATCAGTCTGTTCTGTGAAGCTAATTTCTGTTTTGGATTTCTTTCTTATGCTTCATCTTCTGATTTCAGAAAACCTACAAATCTTTTCACGCAATGGATGCTGACAGTGGGACAAAGATATAAATCAGTCTTTTGCTGTTCCTAGTTGCATAGGTAAAAGTCTGCACTCAGAAGAGTTTATACTCTGAATCCTTTTGTAAATGGACTAATTAGAGGCTCTGCATGATACACTTTGCAATTTTTCTGGCAGACTTTCCCCACCTGTTCAGATTTAGTAGAAACATGATCTGGTCCATGCAGAATTCTCCAACTAGACTAATGCAAAGGAAATGGTCCTGCATGGCACGCTGCAACCTTTCATGTTTGGTAATTCTTCCCTAGTAATTTGGAGTTTGTTTAAAGCTGCGAGTAGGTGTATAATTAGCCAACTAGATTTTCTTTTTAAAAATTTTTCATTTCTTGGTTTGTTTCCTTTTCGTCCTCTGTCTCTGGAGAGAAGGTCACGATCTTTAAGGTTCCTTCCAGCCCAAACCATTCTATGATTTTATGATTCAAATCTTCTGACTCAAAGCTTATGTTTGTCTCTTAGTCTGTTACCAGTGTTACTTGTTTTTGAAAACTGAAATAGAAGTTGACTTTCTTAGCATTCCTGTTTTAGCCTGTAGGATTTGCTCACTCTCCTATAAAAATGTTGAAGATTCCCTTTTCCTTTTATCTTGAAGTCTCAGAGTAAAGCTCTTCTTTTCTCAAAAAAGGGCTAAATGCTCCAGGTTGCAATGCTGAGAGGCATATTCTCTTTAAGAATATTTTCAAGCACTGAAATCACCTGTTTAACTGAAAGTAAAAGCTCCAATATTCTTTTCAACAGTGTATATTCAAATCTAAAATTTGTAGTCCTCAAAAGAGTTCTCTACATTGGTGGTTTCTCAGGGGTCTTTTTAGCTAACACTTGACATATGATAAGCAATACATTTTCTTACATCACTTGGATTCTCTATCTTAAAATAATGAATTACAGAATTCTGCTCTTAAATACTACTTGATATTTTGTGTTCTGATTTTTAATTCATTAGACAGTGTGCTTGTATTTTTAGTGAATTTCTCAAATACAGTTATTCATGTTGTGGTTTAGTAATTGCAGTAACTAATGCTCCCATAATTAAAAGGCTTTTGTTTTGCTGGAAAATGCTTCCCGTATCATCATCTTCTCTTTGTGTTAGAACATGAAATATAATAAAACTGTAAGAGGTTTAAATTTAGAACCGTGTTAACATGTTAATTTAATATTCTGCTCAAAAATGATTACTGTTGTTTTTTTTTAAAATAAACTTATGAAAACTTAGTATGAATAAAAATAATTTTAAAACACTGTTTAAAAGGAAAAGGCTACATGATTTATATGGTACACTTTGAAGCTACTGTAGACAGAAAACATCTGGTAACACTTTCAGTGGTAGGTCAATAGTTACAGATGGTCTGTTTTTTACAGCTGTCATCCAGCTTTGTACGTAAAATGACTACAGTGGAAAAATCTTTTACTGAATGAATAAACAAAATGGCACAAGGAGGCCAGCAGGCATATGTGTTTCTACAAGATGGGAAATTAAATGATCTATAAAAATTTAAACCAAGACTAGCATTTAAAATGTTCATTATATTCTGGTTTGTGTCTCTTACTCTTTGGATTTTTTTTATGTGACTTTTGAATGAAGGAGGTTATAAAACAGAAGCGATAAGCAAATAAATTAAACAGTAGCTTAGGCTTGATGCTCTACAGAAGTTTGGGGTGTTGGCTTAAGCAAAGACAGGTGGCTGTGTAGCTATATAGTAAGGTTTTAAATTGCATAGTAGATTTGACATAATGCTTGTGCAGTCTTCGAGCCACATCCAATATTGAAGAATGTTTTATTTTGTAAGAATATAATCAATATTGGGAAATGTAACAGGAAATTTCTAAAATGGCAACTTTTTTTTTTCTTTTTTGAAGACAAAAACCCTGGACTTCTGCATTGTTCATCAATTTTTCTTCTCCCACTCAAGACTGGATGTTATATTCAGCAGAAATCAGATGTTATGCAAAACAGCAGAAGAATGCTGAATTTGAGGGTAAAGAAAAAGAGATGTGGAGGGAAGGTAAAGAGGAGGATGAGGCTGAATAAAAGTGTTTAAAAAGCACAAAGACTATTGCATATAAACTCCATTTTTTAATGAAAATAAACACAAAGAAGGGAACTCTGTTAAAAGTCAAAATACCTATTTTAATGCAAATGTGCAGTTCTTGATATTAAAACTGTTTATCTTACTTCTCTTGGAGTGCATGAATCTTCATAATATGTTGATGAAATGTGCCTATGTTTAGTTTAGAAAAGTGTTGCCTCTGGAAAGAAACAAGCAAACTTCTAGGTTCAGTCACTTGTAAGGCCATTTAATGCTATCCACTGATGTTGAAAGCTGTTGGGCAGGAATAAAAAGAAACAGGGAAGTGGATTATTTGGCTTGCTTTAACATGCACTGTGCTTGTGGTACAGTATTCTCTGAGTTTTTCTCAAAGTACCGAGGTATTTAAAGGAGGATAAAAGTGGTGCTCTAATTATGCTTTTTTAGAGGATCTGTATACTTAATTTTACCCTGTCCATTTGCTCATGTGCTTTTTGTAATCTACCATTATGATTATAGATTGTTGTTGAGGGATTTTTTCTTCTCCTCTCTTTCCCCATCCCCCCTTCTTGCTTCTCACTGGTTTGGCTTAAAATGCGGACTGCTTGTTGCAATACCCTTATGCTGTCTTTCCCAGCTACACAATATCTGAAAAGTGCTTAGCTGTATTTGCTGCCAAAGAGCTTGCCTAGTCATGCATAAACCTGCTTTAAATGCCATTTGGTTGATATAGATGTTGGTGTTCCATGTTGTGACTGTGATGCATTTCCTCGAGCCTATGCTGCTTGAATTGTTTCCTTCCACTTCCAAGTATCAAACTCTGTTTTACTTTATCACTGAAAGCTTGAAAGTTAAGAACAAAAAGAGTATTTTCTCTTGTTGTGAGCGTTAGGATGCAGAAATGTGAATTTCCAGCTTTGTTCCTGGTGGACTCATTTCTGTCATTTTATGGGAATTGTCTCAGGCTGTCCAAAGGCACAGGTACACACCACCTCCAGCTGGTAGTGAGTTCAGTGAAAGGATGAAAAGGTATTTGAGAGTCAAAAGGCAGAAAACAGCAGATGTCTTGGGGACATTTCTTATACTGTTTTGTTGGAGCTGCGGTGTACACTTTGTATCTCTCCATGTTTAGAAGGCAGTTTGTTGTGAAATACCAGGTTACCTAATGTGATTTAAGAACATTATGTTGTCTTAATTGTTTATAGAAACATTCAGGTTGGAAGAGACCCTTGGGATTATGGAGTCCAACCATCAACCCCGCTCTACAGAGTTCTCCCCAACACCATGTCTAAACAACTCTTAAACACATTCAGGCATGGCAACATAACCACCTCCCTGGGCAGCCTATTCCAGTGTCTGACCACTCTTTCTGTGAAGAAATTTTTCCTAATGTCTAATCTAAACCTGCCCTGTTGCAGCCTGAAGCCATTCCCTCTTGTTCTATCGCTGATTATCTGTGAAAAGAGACCAGCACCAACCTCTCTACAGTGTCCTGTCAAGTAGTTGCAGAGAGTGATGAGGTTTCCACTCAGCCTCCTCTTCCTCAAACTAAACAGTTCCATCTCCTTCAATTATTCTTCATAAGATTTATTCTCCAGGCCCTCTTAGATTACAGGCCCCAGGGCCTGTTTAGATTATGTTTAGAACATCTTTCTGGAAAAAGATGGGGACAAAAAATTTCTGTATTTTAAAGCTTAAGAAGTTTATCTTTCTGTTCACAGGTGAAAATAAGTTTTTTAAATACAGTAAGCATTTTTGACTTGTGGCTGGCTTGAGAAGACCATCACCAAGCTGTGTGGAGACGTTCTTTGAGCTGCCTCTCTTATGTCTCTAATGGACAAACACAAAGTGAAGCGGCAACGTCTGGATCGCATATTTGAAGGTTAGACATTGCAATTTCTAATACTGACTGTGTCAATCATTTTCATAGATTACTGATATTTCTGAACACTGGACTTTTGGTCATTTAATGAATTTTTAATTGAGTTGCAGTTCCCAATGGGTTTATGTTAACTGTGTGCAAGTGCTGATTTGGACTGTACAGCCAACAAAGCAGTGGCTTTGAAGGGGGTGGTTGTAAAGGATCAACAAGGAGCACTGGGACCATTTGCCCTGACACAGCCAGAGAAAGTGATGTTTCATCAAAGTACCAAAGGCTGTGATTCCACATTTATTTTAGATGATTAATCTCTGCTAAACCTGGCCAAGCCCACCCCAGATTGCCAGGTCCAGACTTTTCTCGTGTCCCACCTAGATGGGTTGGCCAAGCAGTCAGTTGAATCTGCTCACTGCAGACTAATCCCAGCTCAGAGAAATGGGGAACTGGCTGCTGGAAACAGGGAATTCGAGAAGGCTGCCCTTCTTTCGGACGGCTCTGCAGTCAGATTGGCTGGAAATGACCTAGGAGTGTGCTGATGCTGTGCATGGTTCTCTTCTTTGTTCCCATCCTCAGATCCACATCTTAGTGTCTCTGTCTGACAGAGACAAGCAGAATGTTAACTGTCTGGGGTTTTTTTGAGTTGGTTGGTTGGTTTGTTTGTTATTTGGTTGTTTTTCTTTTTTTAACCTGTGTTAGCTGAAATGGCAAATAGAAAGGAGGATGGAGAACCTTGTCCCTTTTGATGGCAGCCAGCAGTTAGATCAGCTCAACCTCAGTTCATGGAATTTCAGCCTCCTTTTAGTCTTTTGGTATTGATCAGTGGGGACAATGTAAGAGGAAATAGACTCTGTGATGATGTAGCAAGGAGTGTTGTCAGGGACAGAGGTGACAGACTTGTAGCCACTGTGAATGTTTAAAATAGCAATGACTTCCCCGAGGCTTCATGTTCAGATCTAGTGATGCTGTTTAGTCAGCCCCTTTTGTCTGGCTTGTTTTTCCCAGCCCTGCACAATTCACTGCATCCTACTGGTAAAATCTGTGCGGCCATGCAGTGTAGGGAATTGATCCAGTTGAAAAATTATGTAGGAGAACAGTTGGTTTCTTTTTTTTTTTTTTTAGCCACCTCTGCTTCTTAATCCCGTTTATCATGTGCTAAACTAATAGTTGCATTGGAAAAATAGAGTAGGAAGACACAGCAGAAGATGAACAAGAGGCCAGTAGGTGAAACAATGGATATGGAAAAATGCTGGAAGTTTTGTGGTTATGGGAATCCAATTTGGCTGTTTAAAATCTCTAAGATTTTAAATCTCAAGAGCATCCGTGTGTGCAAATTTCCAAAAGTTCTTTTAGGTTTATAAATGTGTCTCTGGATGATGTTTGTAAATTGCTATTCCTGCAACTCAGTAAAACTAGAGGGTTGGTTTGTTTTAGAAGGCTTTTTTCCACCTATGGTTCTGTTCAGGTTAAAAAACTAAATATGCAGAGTTGTTCTCCAATATATGCACCTTCCATAACACAACCTGAATATTTTATGTATTAGAAATATGCATAATATTTTATAAAGCTATTCAATGAACTGTATAGCTATTAAAGGTGGTTTGTGTTCTCTGTTAGTTTTTTTTTTTATCAGTTTGTGTATAGCTTTCTTCTCTTAACCTTTTTCCTCAGAATATAATTATTGTAAGATTCATTTTTTTATTCTTGCAAGTTCCACTTAAAAACAGGCTACCATGATTTCCTGCCCAGTACTATAACTAACTGTATATTTTTTTTCATATATTGTGTAACATAAAAAACTTGTGATGGGCAGGCTTTAATACATTATTATATCTACAAAGAGATGCCAATGTCATTCTGGTGGTGGCATAACAGCGTTTCAGTACTGTTTGTATCCCTCTTTGAAGAGAGGCTGGTAATGAGCTGAAATTCGGTTGCTGAAGAACGGGTGATGTGGGCACGATTCTCAAAATGAAATACTCGCATTAGGAACATGTGCACAGGGTCGCACACAGCTTCTGCTGTGGAGTTAATGGGTTGCCACAAATGTTCTTGTAAGTTAGATAACTGTGCATGCAAAATGTTATTTGAGTTGAACTGCTTTCCTGTGGCTTTAGGTAATTTGCACACTTGCTTATAGTAACTCATCATGCAAATTAAGCAACAAATTGAACAGGCATCACTGGATTTACTATTACCTTGTGAGTTAACGATAGTATGGTAGTAGTACTACTAAATTTCGGTTGATACTAAATGAAGAAAAAAACCCCATGATTCTATTACTTTGGGAGCAATTAGTTCACTTTTAATGTAGCTGAGTAAGTAATTTTGTCTCTGAGGTACCTATGATTCCCTTCAGTGATTTCTTAAGTATGAAATTGAATATTTGCTTTTAATCCTGAAGCTGTTTGCAATTCTATTTTCTTTTAATGTTTCAGTGGCCTGCCATGTTCTTGTGTGTATCATCTCAAAAGGGAGGTATAAAATGTGCTCTGTCATTCCAATTTTTATATAGTTCTATAAATTAGTTTACTTAGATGGTGGAAATTGAAGACTGTCCCTTGAAAAAGCCATATATTAAATTTTGGTCTCTAACTTCCACTAGTAACTGTGAATTAGGCATAAAGACATGGTTCTAGGCGCTCTGAGATGCTACTATTAAACTCGTCATTATGGAATTGTCAGAGTTGGAAGGGACCTCTAGAGATCATCTAGTCCAACTCGCCTGCCAAAGCAGGATTGCGTAGAGGACAGCACCCAGGACTGCATCCAGGCGGGTCTTGAAGGTCTCCATAGAAGGGGACTCCAGACCCTCCCTGGGCAGCCTGTTCCACTGCTCTGTCACCACCCACCGTAAAGAAGTCTTTTCTCATATTTGAATGGAATGTCTGATGTTCCAGCTTGTGCCCACTGCCCCTCATCCTGTTACTGGGAACCACTGAAAAGTCTGGCTCCACAATTTATAAAAGAACTCGCTTCAGAATTTATAAAATAATGTTTAGGATTCTTCCCTTGAAGATAAATAGTATCAAGGCATGTGAAAGATTTAATTAGTTACTGATTATATTGTTCTTTGTCCCCCTCTCCGGTGATGCTGGTGATTGCAAAGCATAATTATAGTAGTATACATTTGGCAGAACAGTTGGAAGTGTCACAGAGCAAAAATAAAATGTGTTCATTTTGTGGGTAATTTGAAAAATTCTAAATGTTTTTGGCACTTTGAAAAGTTGTTATCTCTAATTAAGGTATTATTGTACTTTATATTGTAACAAAACTGTAAACAATGCTGTGTATTTGCTTATATTCTAGAAATCTTTAATTAAATGTGTGTATGTTTTACTGACCGTTGCTTGTTTTACTGACCGTTACCTTGGGGATGTCTGGCCTCTGAATTTGCTGTGAGCTAATATATGAAGTAGAAAGGCAACAGAAGGTGGCTGCAGCGTGAAGAAAATTCTACTTTGTCTAAATTGTCTGTGAACGGGCTTCACGAACATAGTGAATTTTCTTTAAATACATTTCATTGTAATATATATAGTGCTCCATCAACCATTGATTTTAGTGGCTTTCCAAGCTTTCGGAAACTCTTTAAAGGGGGGAGAGGTTAGGGAAATTGGTGGAAGTGGGAGGAGATGAGTGTCTCCTCCTATATTTCTTCTTGGTTGTTTATGCAGATATTTGGGATTAAACAGCTACTGCACAATACTGGAAGTGTAACTGCAAAATTGAGAGTGACTGTTGCAGTTTGATGATTGCTTGAAATCAAGCAATTTCTTTATTGAAAGAAAGAAATTTCTTTCCAGAGCATCTTATATGTGGTATTTATAGCACAGACTGTATTGTATGAAAGTACAAATCATCTGTGAAGACCTTATATGCCCCCAGACAGGTATTGTGTGTTTTTGTAGTTCTGGGTTTGAGGAATAAAAAAGCAGCTTTGCACACCTCAGAGCTTCTTGACAGTCACTACAAATCTTTTTTTCTTATGCAGCATTGATATACATCTTAAGGTAATAGTTTGTACGCAGGTTGCCTCTTACTTTTTAAAAGTGCTCAGGAGAAAACTTGAAATGTATTTAAGTATTTTAACAGTGCTGCTGTACTACTTAAGAAGTGGAGGATGTGTTGGTCAGGATCATAAATTTGAAAAGAAAGTGCGTATTAATGGGATGAGTTTCTGAGATTTCAGATAAAATATCTCATTTTCACCCTTATGAAGGGCAACCTTTCTTTGGGAAGTCTGATTACTGGCAAATAACCAAATGTTACATGCTTTGAAGGACAGTAAAAGTGCAGGCTAAAGGAATAGTTTATTTTCAAGGATGTAGTCTAGGCTTTCTTTCCCGATTAAAGAAATAAATATAAAATCTGTGCTTTTAAAGCTTTTTGTTTCTGACTTGTGATGCCACATAGCGTGAGATTTAATAATATGAATCTTCAGTTCATAGTTGATACCATTTATTGATGGTTCCGGGGGAAACACAGACAACAAAAAGCATGTATGTATGAATTGAATTCAGTTTTCTTCTTTCCAAATCTGTTTTAAAAAAATCTTAAAATACAAGTGATGGTTTAAAAGACGCATTCTCTTTACTGATTTTGCCTGTGGGTGTACTAGAGAGCTTGACTTCTTAACAAATGGCAAGTACCAGATTGACAAATAGCAAGTGTTATTTCATGTCCACTGATGGAGCCTATCTGGCTTATGTAAACTGTGATTTGACCCATTGCAGTTGTGAAATTAGGCAGTTAAGTTTTCTGCATATTAATGAGGGAGATGGCCTACTTTGGCAGTGCTTGGGTTTTCCCTGAATTTAAAAAAGGATTTTTACTGAAGTTGGTACGTACTGCCTAAGTTGATCTATAAATAAAAGGAAGGAGGAATAAATATTTCTAGGCAGTGAGTACACTTAGCTCTTTCTTATGGAAGTGGAAATTGTGGATGTCAAGTTCTTTGGAAAATGAGCTATCAATTTTTTTAACTGACATCCAATTTTGAAGACTTTCGTAGCTGTCTCGCTGCAAATATCAGAGGAAGAAAAGAAATAATAAAATATGCAGGCAATTTTAAGTCACATAGTAGTCTATGGGATTTTCTTTATGCATCTTGATTTTAGTACTAGGCACGCTAAATACACCAAGTGTTTCTTAAAAAGAGTTTAATGGGCTTGTCTGGCTGCCTGGTGTCTTTCTGACAGACTTTAGAAGAAGGCTTATTGAGGGATTAGGGCAGCAGAGGGAGCTAAAAGATTCCTAATATTTTATCATTTGTTGTTTCCTAAGTGGAAGTTGCTCCTTTATGAAGGACCAATTAACCTTCACAAAAAAGTGTTTTTCTAACCTTAAGTGCCTTTAGCAAATAAATAAGGATTTTGAACTGGAAAAGTTCCTTTTTTCCCTAGCAATCCAGTATAAATTAAATTAGGAATCGCGCAGGAATAGCTACCAAAATCTTTCTGCAGGAACAGCCATCAAATCTTTCATCTGTAACAAATGGAAGTGTTTAAGCAAGCAGAGTTTTCTGTGACTAACCCAAGCAGAATATTCCACATATAGCCCGAGTTACTTTGATACAAATGTCTTAACATAAAATACCTATGTTCTTGTGTTGCATACAAGGATGTTTTAACAGTTCAGCACTATTTTTCTATTGTGCCTGTAAGAACTTTGCAAATATTTTTATGAGCTTGAAATATAGAGAATTAGGTAAAATATTTCATCTGTTATGTAAGAGTTGTCTTCAAAGAACAGGAACACTAAGGACTGAGATAAATTGACCTTGAAATAATAAAATGAAGAGGATTCTACCGTGAGTCATTATGTAACTAGATCATTTGTCATTTATCACAATTTAAGGGAAGTTATCTGTATATTTGGGGTATGTTTATGCCAACACAAAAGCATCCTTTATCTCATTACAATGATAGCTGAAATGCTTACACACAGGCTTATGTTTGATTTTTGGTTTTATCTGTAATATTAAGTATTTACGCTGCAAGGTGGTTTTGGCTTTATTTTGGATTGCTGCAGTAACCTGCTTTTGTAATTTGAATCTTCATTATGTGCTACCTAAACAGCTTCCGAATTTGCATGCACTTAAGCTACTACAATGTTACAGAGCTATTACTAGTAACAATGTAAGCGGTATGAGAAGAAAATTAGCTTAAAAGCCTATTTTGCCCTAAATGATGCTGAACAGTAGCTGCTAATGAAAAGCATTATTTTAACAAGAAAACTGGGGAGGGAGAGAGGGGAGAACCTACAGAGGAAATAATCTCGATGAGATTTTTAAATTTTGCTGAAACATTCAGGTCACTGATTTAAGTTACAAATGTTTTAAAGACAAGCTGTGTTCTTGTGGTGTCCAGCATTACATATTATATTGTTGTATTTTCATCGCTATATTGAAACAAAATACACTGCTTGCTTGTGACAAACGGCAGCTAAATTCAGCGATATATCCAGAGCACTACAACTCACTGCTATAATAAAGTTAAATAGTTTTATTTAATGTTAAAGTCAAAGATACTGTTAAATACAGTAAAACGATATAGCTTGATACTAGGTTTATAGGGTTGTAATCACTGTATTTTTAATATTGTATATGTGTGAACCAGAATCCAATACTTAACCAAACCTAGTCATATAATTCCTGAGTAATCTTCAGAGAATTTAAAAAACTTTTTGGACTAGTTATTTAGCTTTTATACAGTACAGATAAGTGCTTTAGAAGCCCAAGTACTTGGTAGGAATATAGATGGGTTTCTGCCTGGGGTCAGGGAAGATGCTCTGCAAGCTTAGATTTATGCATTACTTTATACTCTGCTCTGAAAAAATGAACTGTACAAAGATTAAGTGTCTAGGTAAACATGGTGAAAAATTTAAATAGCCATCTAATTAAAGCAGACGTGTTCAGCTTTCATAGAGGCAGTTCCCATCCTTAGGGAAGCGTAGTCGGAGATGCAAAGAGATTTTTTTGTTTCCTCCCCTTAGTGCAGTCAGGATGGGAGTGTGATTATGCAAGTGGAAACAAGAAAATAAAACTGGAGACAGTCTTCTAGTGCTGAAGGCATCTGCCGTTCCAGCCTTGTTCCATGAGGTCAGTACTGAACTTGAAAAGTTGCCTCTCCTTAAACAGAAGGAATTCCGTGGAGGCTTTGCCAGGGGAAGAATATCTTGCGGGGATCTCTCTCCTCCTTAGAAAAGTCATTGTGGTCTGATGGACAGGTCATTTGGAGTTAAGAAAACCGTGGTTTATCTTCTAGCTTTTCTGCAGTCAGACAGCAGGTTAGAAAACAAAAGTTGCCTCTCCACCTCTGTGCCTTTTCTTTTTCTTTGACAGAAAACAGTCAGTGGAGACTCTCAGAGTTGCTGTGATATAAATAACAGCCGGCTGTTGTAATACTCTTGGAATCCCATTAAAAATCTGAAGCGTTGCTAGCTCCGAAGGTACCAGATGTTTGCAGCAGGTAAAAGCAGGCCCATTGGTACCACTGTACATCCAGAACTCTGCAGTGATTCATGACCCTGCTCAGATGCTTGTATAAGAATGTTCCTTTTTCCTTCCCTTCATGTGAGAACTAAATTTAAATTGCTTGTGACTTTGAGTAGATGGAGTTTGGTGTTGTTTTTTTTAAGCCAGAAATTAGCTGTTCAAAATTACTCATGTTTCCCTTTTCCTGATGCATATTTTTCAGAGTAGCATCCTATGTAGTGAATTTTCAAACCTCTCATTCTTGCCAATTAAATGGAGACGCACCAAAAACCCCAGTAAAAATTACAGGCAATGGCAGTAGGACAACAAAAGATGAAGAGGAAAGACTCTTTATTCTTTTGATCCCACCTGTATTTTTCAGAAAGCTTCCTCATATGCTAAGTGATGACACTCAAATACAAATAGACTATGACTCCTTTTAATTGGTAATTAAGAATAATTGTGTTAAATAAATACATGATAAATATCTCTTTTTTTTTGTCAAGGAGTGTACGTTTGAAGAAATAGTTTTATTAAATGCTACTAAAACTTTTTCCCAGGCAATTTTTCTCACTACTTCTTGTTCCCTGTGGTTCCCTTTCTTGAAGATTGCATCAGTCATGCCCACGTGGGTTTTTTCTGGGTATCAAATACCACTTGCGCAGGTGTTACTTAGTTTCCACAACATCTGCCAGTCATTTTTTGTTGTTAGTTTATCTAACCTGCAGATGGTCATGTTTGCCTGCTGGTGTAGCGCTCCACAAGCTCCCCATGCTCCTTCCCCGAGTGCTGCTCTCTGCTTGTGCGCAGGAACCACCAATTTATCAAACTCAAATAATTTAGGAACAGTTACTTCTTCTTGCAGTAAACAAAAGCAGCTGCACTCTAGCTATCCTTATCTGCATGAATGCATAGATTGTAAAGGGCTTTTCTGACGAACAAGACAAAAGTTTAGAATTTCAAACTGGAATTTAGGGCATGTAAGTCAGAATGACTAGACGCTGATGTTTAGAAACAATATAATAATGCAGAGAATGAATTAGTTACCATAGTAACTGCTTTGTTTTAATAATTTGGTGGGGCAATGAATAGAAGGAGCTCAGAAAGAAGTAGTAGGACTCTTAATTACATGTTGTGCAATGTGAGTGGCTTTGTTCATTAATATTGAAATTAATTTGATTTTATAGCAGATTGAGGAATGGGTGTGTAAGTTTTACTTTGGAAGGGCAATAACGATTTACAGAGGTTTTTTATTTTATTTCCCCCCTACCTCCAGGGAAAAATATGATCCTGTTTTACATTTGATTATGGCAACACAGATTATTGATTTCTTAACAATAAAACATGCTCAATATGTTGCATTGTAAGCATGACTTCGGTCTACGTGCTGTGATTTGTTGCCTGGCAGTTGTTGGCAGCCTAGCAACATGCTTCAGTCCAGAACTGCAAAAGGATAGAGACACCCAAAGTTAGGAGTTGCAGGGAAGGTAGGTGTCTCGGTACTTGAAAGCCCATCTAAAATCGTCAGCACCTTGAAATCCCTTTGTGCTCTATAGGTGAAACTTAAGTTTCTTCCACACTGTAAGATCATTTTCCCTCCTCTTACAGGCCTGAGCAGTTTAGTGTGTGTGTTGTGCTTACTCAAGGCAGGATCCTCAAACAGAATTAGCTCTCTTGGAAACAAATGCACCTCAAGCAGGCCTTCCAATATCATAGACAGCGCATCAGCTGGACCCAGCTCTGCAGAAAGCTAGCAGTCACAATAGTTCTTCATTCAAGAAATTCAAAGAAATTCATTGTCTCCTGTCCCAGCATTTCATATAAGGCAACAAACAGTTGGCTGGGCCTGAGATGCCCGTGTGCGGGTGAGTCAGTACATGTCAGGAGACCGGCTGGTGTCATGGAAGGGATAACTGCTCATACCCTAGTACAGCCTTTCACAAAGCAAGGCCTCTAATTTGAGTTTGTCTTCTCATTTGGATGCTTTTTTTTTCTTTTCTTTCTTTCCTCCACCTTAATGACACTTGCAGGAACTTAATTCTCCTTAAGACTACTGGTGGCTTTCGCTAGAAATTGGCTAGTGAGTTAAGTGTTTAGTTAAGGAGGGCCTGGCAGGTAGGTGGACAAACACAATTACATAAGACTGTTTTCTTTTGAAAATCTGTCTAAAAGGTGCTCAGGTATTACATAGAGAAACAAAAAGTGGTGCCTGGTCATTTCTTGGCCAAGGAAGGGCCTTCTGTTGTCAGACTCAAATCATGTTCTCTGCCTAGACCAGGAAGTCTTAAACTTGTTTCTGTAAAGCAGCACTGCGTTTAACTGGCTCCTAAGTGGCTCTTCAGTCACTTAGGGAAACTTTATGTTCTAGATCATTATCAATCCAAGGATGCTTAGTTTTTTGAAGGGAGGTTCATTACCCTTTCTGTATGGTTTGCTTCTGTGTTTCAGGTAATGCAAGATCAATTCATTGTGCCAGAAAAAGAAGGGATAACTGAGCTCAGTAGCGTCCTCTAACTTGGGAAGGGAAAATCAAGCTTCCTGTCTCTGGTTCTATTACTTTTGTGTATGTACTTTTGTGGATGGAGATCTAGAAGTCTGAACTGTTTCCTTTCTCCAAGGTTAGACCCCCATCATTGGCCTATTCTTGTCCCTGTCTCCTCCCGTCTTGTCTCATAAGAAGCTTACCCTGATAAAGTGTTCCTAAAACAAGCGTATCATACCTCCAGACACATGTTTTCTTCATTCTTCCCTTATCTCTCAGCTGTATCTTAGTGAAATTAAATTGTGGTGTTTTTGAAATAGACGTTAGCTTGGTTTGAACTTTTCTTGGGTCCTAATCCTTCACTGGAGTTTTGAAATGCTTGTTAATATAATCTTAAAGTTTACAAAATCCTTTCCTGTTTAATTTTTGAGTGTCAGTCTGTGAAACTTCCCAAAATGTCAGAAGATTAGATGAGTTTTGCCCTTTGTCCAAAATGTTGATGCATGAAAGTAAAAGGGAGTTCATTCCAGAGCTGAAAATATCCAATGAAGAATTTTTTTAGGCAGTTGCTCCTTTTATCTGTGTTAACCATAAATCAGTGATTGTTTCATAGGATCCTTGTGATTACAGCAATTAACAAATGCATGGCTGCATCCTGGAATAGCTGGTGAGATCCACTTTAGAGCAACTCCCTAAAGACCTTGGTATACCAAGGTAATGGCAGTAGTACATCTGGTGATAAAGAAAGAAGAGTGTGATGTTGCAGTCAAATGTGGTCTTCAGATGCCTTTTACTCCCCCCTGCAATTCTCAGTCTCCTTTTCGTTGTTTTTCTGATTTTATTTTCTAATGAGGAAGTAACTTCTGTTTCATTCCTTGTTTTCTAATGTCTTTTGAAATATTCTTTGGGGTATAATAATTCTGTTTGGTGATACGCAAGTATATTTCTACTGGAAATCAATTATCATTAAGTGCTAATTATTTTTTTAATTTATTTTAATGGTCGACTGGATTTTGTTTGCTCTGATTTTTATTGCCTTAGCCCTTTATGAATGGGAGCAATGCAAGTATGTTCCTAAAAGCATAGTTTTCTACATAGCTGAAAAATATTTAACTGTTTACAGAATGCTCAGTTATAGTCCTCTTAGATGAAGAAGCCTTGAAGCTTTTTGCAAACAGTGGTATTGACATGATTTAGCTGGGAAAGCTTTAAGCAGTATTCCAGAACAGCCAACTCTACTGACATTGGCTTATGTTTCCAAAAGGTGGCAAGTCTGGAGACTTGTACGTCAAATACGGTAGATCATTCTAACTCGTGTCCTGTCCGTGGTTCATTAACTGGAGAAATCTCATGCTACAGGCATGTATTTCAATCTCCACTTTTATGTTCCACATGGAAAGCACCTCTGCCCCTAAGTTGTGGATTCCGCTTTTACAAAGGAAATACCAGTGGGGTTTCCACATCAGCTCCACTGGTGGTGCCAATGGCTTGTCAGATACCAGCTTTGCTCTTCCCCAAGTCATGAAGCACTCCAGAGGCGTGACTGACTTGTGCCTGCCTGACAGGATGTAACCGTTTAATTGGGAAATGTATTTGCTAGGCAAAGATGTTGGATTGTTCCAGATAAAAGCCTTATCTTATATGCAGTTTTTAAAAGGGCTGTTTTAAACGATTTGCTGGCAAGTTTATCCTTTTGTGTTGATAAAATTTGACAGAAGATTTCAAGAAGGAGGATGGAGTTCAAAGAAAAAAAGTAACTTTCTTTAACCTCGTTCTATACAAGTCAGTTATGAATGCTTGACTTAACAGGAAAAGTTTCTACTAATAGTTGTGATAATTGAGCCCAGTTAGCACAAACAAGGGAACACTATGATATTTTGGAATACCTGTTTTTAATAACTTTATAATCCCTTCAAAACTCCTTTAAAGTATATGTGAATATACATATGCAGTATAGATAGTTTGAAAATGTAACCAAATAATTTGTATCCAAAAAGATATTTTATTAGAAATCCTTGTTTAAACAGATGGTTATCGTATTCCTGCCACTTATTTCCTTAATACTGGAGTTACTGTGATGTCCAATTTGCTTCTAGAATTTATTTCTATTCCTTTTCTTTTTTTTTTCTATCTTGCTCAGTTTTCTGGTCTGGATGCAGTTTGTACCCATTCTTCTTTCTGTTTTTCCTTCGTGCTTGAGTATCGCAGAGCTTGTTGTTTTATCAAAGCTAGCACTCTGGTTCCTGAAATTCATCTCCTGTTTAACAGTTCTGTAGGTCAGAACTACCATGAAGTACAGAAATTAAAGGTTTATCAGCGTTTCTTTATAGGAGCATAGAGGTATGTTTTCTGTTGAAAATTTTATTTAATTTGCTGTTGTAATTGAACTACGCTTACTTCCTGCATAATAGGAGGTTGATTTATTAGTAGCAATTAATTTAAAAGGCTGCTGGGTACTTCCCCTTCTGCAGTATGACAGGGGGCTTTTTTGTGTCTTTTTAGAAGTTTTCAAATATAACTGTAGTGTAATACGGCTCCTGATTTAAGTTGCTAGGCTTATGGATGCCACTGCTTTTTATAAACCTTAAATTGTCTTTCAAGTAAACACTTTATAAAATAGTAGAAGCAGAGTTTTCATCATTTGTAGACAATCCATAAATTCATATTTAATTTTGCAGTGCTGCTTGATTGTATGACAGGATAAATTGATCTAAGACAATTTAGCTGGAAAAAAAACTGCTAGAACTTAATAGAATAACTAAATGTATTGAAAACTGGAGCTTTCTGGAGAAGTAATTCTATGCAGACATTCCTCAACTGTGAAGGACAGAGCAGGAGGAGAGAAGGAAAGCTAAAATTATAAATAAAAGCAAGTGCAAGCTATTGTCATATCCTTGACATTACTAGTATAATCTGTATTGTAGATTGACAGTAATGCCTGGCTGTTTTGCCTAACTATGCGAAATAGGCCAACACTGTTGTCCCTGTTGATATGCACATAATGTTTTTGGTGTTTTCTTTTAATGATGCATTTCTCTTTTTATCAATTACATTTTAATTACTTTAGGTCCTTCTAGTAGCATTAAATGATTATGGAATGAGATAATTAAAACTTATTTGGTATAGAAGTATAAGTTTGAAGGGAGAAAACTTAAAAAAAATAAAAAAGGCGGTATACATCTGCTGATGACAAATCAAGAAAGGAGAAATGCTGACATTATTGTCAATGTTTTGTCTTTTTTGACACCTAAAATCAGCTACCAGTACCTTGAACCAGATACTGTGAAGGGTAAATTTAGTGTTCCATCATCAGTTGTGACATCTGATGCAAATTTTGTTTTTAAATATGCTGTCCGCAAATAGTGAAGTATTATCAAATGTTTTTTAATATCTGGCTCAAATCAGAGACACTGGTTCAGCTTTATTTTACTTGCTGTAAGGTTTTTTGCTTGATCTCTGCATAAGGTAGCAGCAAGCAAGAGCTTTCTCATTCTAGGTTTATTTAAGAATCGTATTGATCATATATTATCAGCAAGTAGAGAATCAGCATAGTTGCAACTAAGACAAAAATACGTCTATGCTTGAGGTTTCAAAAGTTAATGAGGTTATTTTAAGATACAGTTGCCATTTGAAGAGGTTCTAGTAATGGTTAAGATGATCATAATTTTTTGAAATGGCAGAAAAATTGATAGAAACATTTAATGTATGCTGGATGGGATGCATTCAGAACTCAGATTCTGTGATCTTATAATACTCCTCAGTTTTGTTAGTGGTTTATTTCTTTCAAATGACATGGCAATACTTCTCCAAAAGTTTTTAACTGATTGAAAATAAAGTGGAAAAAAATTAAGGACTGCATGATGAACTAGGATGTTATTCACTGAATTTATCATTAGTCAGTTCAGAAGTGATAGTGGAAAATGTATTTATTAGAGTTACAGAATTTTTAATGTGATACCTGTATCTCCACCATGGTATCAACAAAACACTCTAAATGTTTTGTGTATCAGTTGACCACAAGCAGGGCTGGCTGCCAGCTAAATCAGGTAATTGGGAAACTCTTAATCTCCTTTCAGATATTTTCTCTGGCCAATTTATTTTCTTCTATTTTTTATTTTCATATATTTTTTTACTGTGTTTCAAAATAAGGAAAAAGCATACTAATCTCATGTTTTGGGAACACAGCAGTGTCCATGATATTTTAATTAAATCCTGAATTTCTGTCAATATATTGATTATTGATCTGGTAGCTGGAGCCTAAGTCAAGACTGGCCCGTATGTATTCTGGCCTTTACAGAGTTTGCTGTCAACATAATGAGGGGAAATAAGAAATTAAAAAGTGAGTGTGGTTTGAAGAACTCATAACAGAATTAAGTTATGCACTCAGGATCTTTTAGGTTTTCTGATTTGATTTGAAGGTTGCCTACTTCAGATATCCAAGCTATGCATGGCATCCTGTGACGACCAGGGAGGTTGGTGACGGCTGTTGTAGCTGAAAGTAGGTGCCTTTAGGGAGTGGTTCACGACTTGCCTGGAGTCACTGTTGCTCTTCACAGGCTGTACATGGTTCCAACAGGCAAACTGGGTAGGCAGCAATAATGCTTCACATTGGAAAAGTCTTGATGAGCTCTGCTTGAAGAAGTACCTGAGTCAGCATTGCGCTCTATGCTATTGATAGTCAGAACACCAAGTCCCTTTCTGGGAATAAGCAAGAAGATTTTGACCTACTTTACCTACTTTACTTAATGAAAGTTAAAATATTCTCCTCAGCTCTGTGTTCGAAAGCAGCGCTCCTACTTCCCGCAAACGTGTCTGAAACCCCTTGCCTGTTATCTCTGCAAATCTGTTTCTGTTCTAAATGCGATAACCAGCAGGCATCATGTGAAACTGCTGCTGTAGTTGTTGAAAGAAGCATTTCTTCACAAATCAGGTGACTTATGAAACTTCTTACTGCAGGATATTGTGTGTTACTGAAGTTTCATGGGGGTTGAAAAAGTATGTTTGTGGAAGCACAATCCACTGGGTTTTCTGAAATGCTTCTGATTCACACACCTGAACTACAAACTGAGGGGAGAAGTTCTGGAGATAAATTACTGGTCTTGCCCTTTTCTCATATTCTTTTTCTCACTGTTCTTTTCTCAATCTAGCAGTAGGAAAAAAAACCAACCCACTATTGAACGAGGTAAACCTTTGGTCTGAACTCATTGCAAGCTTTTAGAATCACAGAGTGGTTAGAGTTGGAAGGGACCAAACCCTAAAGATCACCGAGTTCCAACCCCCCTGCCATGGGTAGGAACACCTCCCACTAGAGCAGGTTGCTCAAAGCCCCATCCAGCCTGGCCTTGAACACTTCCAACGATGGAGCATCCACAACTTCTCTGGGCAACCTGTTCCAGTGCTTCACCACCCTCACAGTAAAGAACTTCTTCCTAATATCTAATTTGAATCTCCCCTCTTTCAATTTAAAACCATTACCCCTCGTCCTGTTGCTACACACCCTTTTCTTGCACCCTTGATTGTGAAAAGATTCTCTTTTACTCAGCCAAACTTAGTACAACTTTGGAGGTTCCTTCTCCTGTACTTTGACACCTCTTTATTAGCGTCAAAAATTGAAGTAAGACTGCCCACTTGCAGTGCATCAGTATACTAACCCAGCATATCAGTGTCTTGGACCTCAGGTATGTGCTGCTATGCATTTCTAATACTTTCCAAAAGTGCAAAATATAATACTGCTTTTCACTACTTCAGTTGTATTTTTATAGGCGTTAGAAGAAATACAATTTTAGACACCACTTCTAAGTTTGCTTTTTTATCTTACTCAGAACAGCTGAAATGTTTAAAGAAAGAGAGGCAGGATACCTAAAAATAAAGTAAAAAATAGTCTTCTGTATCAGCTACCTATTGTAATGCACAACACATGGATGATGTATGTGACAAATATATGATCCGATCTCTAAGAAGTGGCATGGAATGTGATTAAAGATACAGGAGATCAGAACACGGCTTAACCAGGTGTGCTTAGAGTCCTTGTGGAAGCAATTTCCCACTGTAGTTATTTCCTTAGCTGTGAAATGATAATACTTTTACTGTCTGAAGCTTTATAGCAAGGTGAAAAGCCTCTATATAGTTAAAAAAAAATAAAATCCCCAACACACTATTATGGAGTAATGCTACTTAGTATTTAATAATTTGTCTATCCAAATAACTGTCTCTATTAAGGAATAATTGAAACATATTTACAGAGAAAATTTGAAAGAAAATAATAGCATTATCAAGCTAAAAAGCTATAACACGTAATTATTCTATACTTACTTCCTGATTCAGCAGTTGAGCTGTTTTTGTGCATGTAAATGATTTTTACCTAATGGATTATTGCAGCACTTCTGAGCGAGCAGCGTAGGACTCTCTGAAGGGCATACCTTGAGGACACTGCAGCAGCAATATTTTGCTGTGTCACTAGATTTTATCATGCGTAAAGGACAGATTCTTTTATACTCGGGAGTTTTCAAATGAAAACCATTGTTACGTTTCTGACTGATTTTGTGTATACTAGCAGCATACAGTAATTTTAAACATTCTTAAAAACAAATCAGTTCTACTCGTCCAGTTTTTTGTCCTTTCATTTAAATATTTCCTTGTCAAGTGTCTAAGTGTAACAGCAGTTATGTAAACTACGCCAAGAAAATGAGGAAACTTATGACTTCTTACCAGAATTTTACAAGTGGCAGCTTTTATTTCTTTTTTTTTTTGAAGCAGAAGTAATAAAAATGTAAGTGGATTTTAGCTTACTTGTACAGTGCTCTATGGATGTCGAGTGCTATTACTAAACAAATAGTAAAAATACTCTGTGGATTTTTATTGCTTTAGTAACACAGTTATGAGAACCACTTTACTAGAGTTCTCCAAGATCTCTAACATGTTTGAGAGTTAGTGCATAGAAATAATTTCTTGGGTTCGGACTGCATCCAGTACTTCAGGAAGGTGATCTTTCTAAATAGCTTGAGATTTGGGTACTAGATAAAGGAAGCATGGCTTCATTTATCTCTGGGGAAAAAAAATATGTAATTACCAGTAAATAGCGTTGAACTGAGGATCATACCCTAAAATAATTACAGTGATGCAAATATTAACTAAATACAAAAAAAAAAGGAGGTGATGTGTCATTTCTAGAACAGTTTATCACTCTTGGAGATGGTCTCAATTGCCTCTTTGTGTCAAGCATTTTTTATATTCCTAAATATATAAAATCTGCATGACATATCTATAGGTTGGTTGGTTTTTTGTTTGGTTTTGTGGTTTTTTTTTTTTAACAACATCTTTCTACTGCACTGATAAATTTGAGGGAAGAATGGGGAGAGATCCAGTAAACTTGTGGTATTTCTGATTGAGCCTGTAATGTTGGTCCAAGAAGTAATAAACCTGCAGAGAGATGTGAAGCTGGTATAACTGTTTGTTTTGGCCTTCCCCCAAACATCTATGTGATAAAAGGAAAATTTTTTGGAACGCGAGTCAAAGAAAACAAACCCAGCATGCCTACATAGAACCTGATCCCCAGCTAAAGGGTAGCTTTCTGCTTTATTGAAATGTAATCTCTCACATTGTTGAAATATAATGAATACTTACACAAAATTTTGGGATTTGACAGGATGCTGTTTAATGTCTATTTCACCAAAACTGTGTTACCATTTTCACTACCATTGACAGCTGTTGATAACCCCGCTGGCAGTTTCAGTGAGGAGATGTCAGTTTAGCAATGATGGGGGTGTGAGTACATTTTGACTCTGATCCTTAGAAGAAGGCTTGACAAATTCTGTAAAAATTTGCTTTTTGCTGTACAATACAAATTTAACTTTTTTTTTTTTTTAATTTGAAATATTTTATCTGAATTTATCAATGATGTGGTGAGCCAAAGGTAAGCTAGCTTGTTAATCAGTGGAGGAATAAAGTCTGAAAAGTGATTAGGATTTTGTTTGTGATGACATGATCTGGAAATTTCTATCTTTTACAATCACATATAAAGGAACTTCTAGCTTGAGGAAGGTACCTTGTTTAGTTGCTTTAAGTGGTAGGAAGGATCTGAGCTGAAGGAGGGCTCAGAGCAACTTCTTTGGATCTGAAGTTTGGATGGGAGAGCATTATTCTTGAAAGCTACCCTGTTGGCTCTGTTACTATATTTTCACAGCAGAGGTAACTCTTATTTCTGCATCAGAGTCCATTAAGGCTCCCAAGTGTTTCTTAGGCTCTTGACAGTGCTGTATTTGTACTATTGAGAACATTACTCTCTGAAGCTCTGGAAGCAGCAGTAGTACAGGCATGTTTACTTTTCAAAGGGAGAGGAGGAAAAACATTGTGTCTTTATGCCTAAGTCTGGATTTTTGCAGTCATGTTGATATTAGCATCCACACTGCAAACAAGTTTTCAAAATGTGGCATTACTTAAACATTCAGAGGTTTAAATGCTTTATTTTAATTGAGACCCTTGTAAGTTGGGATGGTACTGCCTGTAATTATTCTGTACTTTAATTTTCATTTGGAGCTGTCTTTTGTATGATTGACAGTTATATGTTTCAATTACAGTTTATATACCATTGCTTTCCTAAATACTAAACTGTTTCTAATTCTGAAATACCTATGTTCTCCATGTAGTCAACGTATAACCATTATTGGGTATTGTGCCTACCCCGATCCCTTCAGATAAGTCATATATCAGATATTTTTGTTTCTCTTTAAGTCTGATATTTTGGTGGCCCTTCTCCTTACTTGTATCACAATCCATTTGCAACATCTCGACTGATTTTTCCCAGAAACCTGGTTGCTTATGCTCCTTCACATACTAAAGTAAGATCAAATTATATGTTGCATCAGTTTTGTAGACAGATTAAAAGAACAACATTTCTTAAGTCTTGAATGAGGAAGTTAGTACGGTTTAAACATTTTAAAAGCATACCAGCCGCAATAAAAGAGGACAGTGTCTATTTTCCTTGGGAAAGTTAAAAATAAAAATGCAGTGTGCATGCCCTACCAGAGCACTTACATCACGTGTGCAAGGTACATAAAAGGCATCCCGGTTTTTCAGGTAGATACTTCATTTATAAAACTGGCACAAAATGAAAAACTTTGGTACAAAAATTGGCATATTTGAAGGTACATGTAGACAAAAGCACAGAAACTATTCTCTGAAGCTTCAGCTTCAACTTAGGTGCCTGTCTCAGGGACTAGCCTGGCCAGCTTCCAGCGCTATATGTCGCCTGGTCATTATTTCTTCTGCATGTGTTATATTTCATACGTATTTCCATCTGGGTGTATCAATGAGGCAAAATGCCTGCTCTTAGTAAGCACTTTGGATTCCATCTCTAAACTCTGCTTTAATCAATATCGTTTGCAGTGATAAAGTGCTGTGTAGAGTCTCCTTTTCTTGTCTAACCTCAGCCAGGAAACACAACAGATGGGTTTCACCGTACTTTTTTGGCAAGGAGTAGCATGAAAATAGAAATAAACCTTATTACATATGTGCTTCTCAGCACGATGCTTGTAATGTGCAATAAATATCACTAAAAAAGTGCAAACTTATTGCCAGTTAACCATTAATCATGGGGAAAAAAGTGTAAAAGAATGAGCTTAAGAACACATGCGTCTTAACCTTTACATTAAAAACTGGTAGTAGGGTGATTTTTTAATTTTCTCTGGACATGCGCTTGCACAGAGGTGGTATATCTCAGTGTACTCTCATGCAACGAACAAAGATGCAATTTTGTGTGTTTCCAGAAACAGCAAGTTGCTGTTGTGTGAACAATGCAGCAAATATGTAATATGTAACAGAGTAAAGGAAGTAATGTAATTAGAAGAGAAAATTGCCCATCTATAATTTTATTTTTTTACAACAAAACCTATTTAATTACAAATTAACATTTTAAGTAATCTGAAATCTGCTGATACTAAATCATGCAGACCTTTTAGATGATCAGTGTATTCAAGAAAGATGTGGCATATTTTCTGAACTTCAGATTATAAAACTTTCAGCATGACATTTGAGGTGATAAAAGTTGATACTGTAAAATACTTCCAGCTGAAGTAGAATGTATACAGGTAATTTTTAGTTGCCTATATGTGGAGAGAGTCTTGAGTACATTGGTATCTCTGCTGTATATCCTGTCACATTGGAAACTTTCAATAATTCAGCTGCCCTGTAGGGTTTTTGGAGGTCTTAGATGGGAATATGTGTTTATCTAGTAGTAATAACAAGATTTTATTTTAAAAAATTATTCATTCAGCCTATTGAGCAGCTCAACACTTAGACTAGTTTCTGTATGTTAGTGTACCAAATTATTTATTCTATTTCAAAATGCTATCTACTAGGATAAACAAAAACTTAAAAATACCTTTAAATTTAGAGATTTTTTTGGTGCTCAACTTCTCTGGATGAGGTTAGATTTCTGGACTCTGTGTGAGATTCTTTATTCTGTAGGATAATGCACTGCAGCTCTACTCAGATCCAGTCATTATGTTCAAACTCCTAACAGTAATTTCTTCTTCACCTCTGAAGAGACTTCTTCAAGGAGATGCTAGTCTCAGTGCCACCTATTAATTGATTAAATTAAAGACTTTTCTTGTTTTCCCTTTATGTGTGGGAGGTTGTAGAGATATTAGCGGTGATCCTGGTCATTCTTTATTCCCCAGTGGCTGATACAACCTTCTCTGACCCACCATAAGCTCATCAGCCATGTCAGCTGTTCCCTGAAAAACCAACACAGTCTCTTTAGGTAGCTGGATACCTGTTCTAGTCTGAAGGAAAGATTGGTGTCAACAGTTCATCATTTCACTGATATCAATTATGTGTGCTTCTACTACCATCAGTGGAGTAACCAGTCAAGATTCAACCATAGTGGTTCATGTTATCCAAGACCAAATGAAACTTAGTTGTTTCTGTTAGTTCTACTCAATAGCAGACGTTACGTGTTCATATGCAACACCTTCAATTATATGGTTTTGGTATGGGTTGGTTGACTAATATCGAAAGAAATGTATCTGTTCAAATCCAGACTAAATCAATAAAACTTTTGAGAAGCATAGGAAAACAGAACACAGATATTACTTCACAGCCCTCAGTAACTCTGGTTTCTGGTTTTCATGAGTGCCAGCAACCTTAAACCATTTGCATGTAAGTTGGCTGCCAGAGAACACAGTTTACACATCTTCCCTCTCACCCTCATCTCCGCTCATGCCTGAAGTGCTGGTTCCTTATGGACACACATTTCTGGTTTTGTTACAGGCTTCAATGACCAGGAAATAGTAGAACCCCAAAATAACATTAACTAATGCAACCTTCATTTACTTCTGATTCAACAGTAGCATTTTGTGTAACTAATATGTGGGTGTGTTTCTGCCCTTCAGCTTCAGTAAGACCAGAAAATTTTAGGTAAATTAATTTTTTTTTTTCTTTTAAATCAGTAAGCTTCGTCATTTTTTTCCCTGTTGGCAATCAGTCCCTTTGAAGACAATTGCTTTGTCGTGGCTAGATCACAATGAGCCATAACAAGTTGGTTTACATATTTTGTTGAGACCATATGTGTTATCTTAAACACAGACTCCATATTCTTACTGTCTTTTTTGACATGTAATCTTTTTTTTTTTTTTTTTTTTAAAAACTGAACTGTAAGATGGTCTAAATTAAATGATTAAATGGGGGGGGAAAATGAAAGAAAATAAACATTTACCACATTCAAAATATGCATTGTCTTGCACTAGGTGATCCTGAACTCTTCAATTGTTGATGCCCCATCCCTGGAAGTGTTTAAGGTCAGGTTGGATGGGGCTTTGAGCAACCTGCTCTATGGAGAGGTGTCCCTGCCCGTGGCGGGGGGGTTGGAACTTGATGATCTTTAAGATCCCTTCCAACTCTAACCATTCTATGATTCTATGATTCTATGAATTACTGGAGAGATTTAGAAGGAAGTGTTACAAATGGTTTTGCAAGGTCAGTTTTGTGATTTTGCAGGTTCTTTGCTCCACTTCTTACACCCTGTAGCTCTGGGCAGGAGCTCTGCTGCTGGACTCTGCCTGCTATGGATCCTGTTGCTTGCTGATAGATTTGAATTTGAATGTCATTTTTGCCACTTCTTCTAGTTGTCATAAATATTTTTTGTCCATCTTCTTTTACATTGTAAAAGTATGCAGCAGACTTGAAGAAAACTTTCTCTTTTTTCCCCTTTTTTCCCTGCTGTTGAGGTGTTGATTACTTGCTAAAGTACCAACTGTATATATTTTTAGTTCCCCTATTCAGCTGCACTGAACAAATTTCTAAGCAGTTATGTCCATTGTAACAATATCTGGCTAATTAATTAAAAAAATAAGTATATTAAACTTCAAATCCTTTTGTGTTACATTCCTGTTGCCTCATGCTATATGTTTTTGTTGTTTTCCCATCCCTTTTGATTGACTCTTCAAATGCACAAAATTTACTCTTCTATATCCTTGTAAAATCCCTTTTTTGTAAAATGTTACGTGCTCTACTGAACCATTTAATATAGATCTCGCTTGCTTTTGTTTACTGATGCTGCAAATGTAAGATATTTTACTATTCCTCCTCTCCCAAAAGCCCAGTGGACCAAAAGGACAGTTTGGTCTTCTAAAATACAATTACTTTTAAAGAGCAAGTTTCCCACTTTGGTGATGGGATTTCCTCTTTTGCAGGGTCTGTGTGTGTGTGAAATTCAAATATTCTGCTCGCTGCAAACAGAAAAACTGTGAACAATTGTAAAATGAGAAATTGATTAGAAATAGCTTGAGGAAAATGAGGAAGGTAGCTTAACTTCAGAAATTTTTTAGTGTTACTTGATTTTGCTTATCTGATGTTATATAATCAAATAACAAGTCATTATAATGATTTTTCACAGCTGAAATATTAGTGATACAACAATTTTTTTCTACTCTCATTGCATCTATTGCACCTTTTAAAAAAATAAAAGGCTTAAGTCCAGTCTTTCTAGACACAAGTCAGAAATTATTTAGGCAGGGATAAAAATCTGGTTTTGTATATTAATGCTGTCCTATAATCACTTTTGTCAATATTGTGGTTGCTTATAGACATTTGAAGTACTTAAAGCAGGCAGTGTGTTAGTGCTGGATTTCAGAGGAGAGATAAGACAATTTCCTTTAGAGGTACTGTGGATGTCAGTCCTGTAAGACCTCCATACTGTATTGTGGCCTGCAAAGATTTTTCTGCACAAAATGCAGTAATTTCAATTAAGATTAATTTTTATTCTTGCATCATCATCATCCTGATGCTTGGCATTAATCAATCCTTTATGTTTTTAATTTCGTGCATATCTTATTGTTAAATCTGATTTATTTTTTTCTAATGACTCGTACTTTCTTATTCTAACATATTTGACACTTAATATTATTAAATGGCTGTGTAGAACATTTTGTTATGAATACCCCATGAAGTTTGTGTGGAAACTGAGTCAATTGATTTGAACTCTCTTGCAGGATTAAAATTTTTCTTCTAGCTTCTTCACTGGTACAAAACAATAGTACAATTTCCTGGTGTTAGGAGAAAATTGTGGGCGCCTCAGATATGAGACGCTACCAAAATGACACAGTACTGTTGAATGTATTTGTTTGTTTTGTTACTTTGGGTTCAAGTGTTTGAGTTATTGAAAGGATAAGGCTGATTGCTTTGCTCGCCTAGGGAGTTCTAGTTTAAACAAGTTTTAACTAGTTTCTTCTTGAATGGCTGTTGCCTGTTAGCGCTTAAGTGTTGTCCATGCCAAGGACTGCTGTGGTGATCTTTTGTACCTCATTAAAGTACTCCAAATTTTTTTTTAAACTCAATAGAGTTTTTATTCTGTGGTTAAATAAAAAATAACCTTGTTCAGATAATCTAAGTGTTGTAAATCCTACGTAAGTCTTTGTGACACAATGGAAGCTACTCTTCCTCATCCGTCAGTCATAGGTTCGTTCAGGTGGTTGAGAAAACATGTCTGGGATTAAGTTGAAATGTTGTTTTTCTTGTCCCAAGACAATGTACAATGTACACACATTTTGGCTGATGCTTTAGAAGAAGATGTTTACCTCAGACCATGGGGCAGTGTTATGCACTCCCCATGAAATACATTATGGGTTCACCAAGAGTCACTCCAGTCTCTGTAACAGCATCAGTTTACTGTAAATAACATACTGTGTACTTTGTAAACAGCTGATTGTAGTGGTGGTGTCTTTTGGAGAAGGGAGTAAGGATGCACCCTCCTGTTATAGCAAGTGACCTGGAACAAGCCTGCCATACTGCAGAACGCTCCAGAGGATGTTTATAGCCCACTCCAGCTTGATCTGTCCCCTTCCCCTTAGATTAATGGCAGAAAAAAGACGAGTACAGCTAGCTGTTGAGCTTTATCTCTGTTTCCAAAGGTAATAAAATGCTTATTGTGTAGTGTATAGAATTTAGGTGTCATGGTACATCTTTAAAAGCTTCTGCAAGGTAAAGGTAGATTCATGTAGAAATGAGCTTGGGCCTGAAGTGTGTTGGTAAAACTGAAATGTATTCATTCTTTAATAAATTTTAGCAAAGATCTGAAGTTGGGTGCTTCAGAGTGTCCTAGAGTTCAGTCTTCATTATAGTATCAGTTGCTGGTTTTGTGGAATTGCAGGGGTCTTGTCTTCACAGAAAGAAGCATCAGGTACAAGCAAACACTCTAGTCTGAAATCTCAGTATGACCAATGCTTCTAAAACTGGTTAAGGATTTTTTTTTTTTTTTTTTTGGCAGAACCATTTTTAGAGCTTCTGAAGACTAAACTCTTCCAGAAAGGCACACAGGAGCGGAGAATCTTAAAAATAAATTTTGAGCTGTTGTTTCTGATTTACCCATTGAAATGGCTCTATTCTTGCTTGTATTGCAAGATGGACTGTTTGAATAAGTCTTATATAAATGCAAAATGCAAAGAAGGATCTTACTTATTGCATATTTTACCTAGTTTTATGTCTTCAGTTAGTGGATTGTTTTCTGTATTTCAGACAGCTTTGAAAACAGATATATCCATGTAATTGAAAAATAGGTTTATATTATCCAAATTGAACAGTATTGTCATTCCAGATAGGCTGAGTCAAAGCAATAGCTGAAAACCAAAACAATGTCAGCTCTGCATTCAGTTTATTATGGGATTATGATAGATCTGAAATGTTATCTTAAGACTATTATTAACTGTTAATTGACATTTAATTCTACTTAATTTTAATATAAACACCTTTCTGTTAACAGTTTGTTCTGCAGAACAAAGGGAAAAGCGTATTTGTGTATATACACACACAGAGGCTGTTCTAGTAGTGTCTGATCTAACACTACATCAAGGGGAAACAGCGGTGATTTAATGCGCACAAAACTAACTGAAGTTCATAACATGAACTGTGTTATTGATGTTGTTGGAAGGGTTTAAGAAAAATCTTTTTGCCCTGCATGTGGCTTCAGAATTTAACTGCTGAAGTAGGTCGTGCCAGGAAGGAGGTTTGTATCTGCAAAACTTCAGAGCTGGGTCTTCTGAGTTCTGCATAAAGAAAATACAACATTTAGTTGAACACGCCTCAGCAGAGGTGCTACATCTACCTGACATCTCTGCAGAAATCCCACCCTTTCGGCAGTAAGTACAATGGGCGCTGGCCTGCTCAACCCAAGGCTCTTTCCCCGGGGCAGAGGTGGTGGGTTCATCACTCCCTGGCTGCCTGCAGATCTGCTGCTCTTGGGTCCAACACCTCTGGGGCGGTCTTGAACTGCTTTAATGATACTGTGTGATTTAATGATAACGTTTGATTGTTCTAGGGATAGGGAGACAGGTACAGGCACAGACTCTGAAGCCTTGTTATTGGCAGCTTTTCTAAAAGTGGTTAAACATACTTAATTTTTTTTTTTTTTGGCAAAACCATTGTTTTTTAGAGGTTCTGAAGACTCTGGCGTGTGAAAGGCAGCCGTGCGGTGTGCAGGGCAGCCTCTTGCACCTTCCCGGAGGAGTTGTCTCTTAATTTCTGAACCACCACTATGTTTTGAAATCCAGACATTCTCTCTGGTTCCAAAAAAGAACCAGAGAGGAGGGGGAATAAAAAAAAAAAAAAAAGACTTTAGCTCAGTCTTTAGAATTTACGTGTATTGTGTATTTTATGGCATACTAAGGAGCTTATTGTGAATTAGTTCAAGGGTTGTAAAAATTAGTATTTACTGCTACCAAGAATTATAGGCTTCTACCTTATGAGCTACCAGAAGTGAAGAAACAAGCTAAGGTTTGGTTTTTGCCTGCCTGTTGAAGGTCAGTGAGACCTTGGTGTTGGAGTAAAACATCCACAAAGCATAAATGTGTGTGTGTGTGACTCCAATCACAGAGGCTGATTCCTCAGTACGCACCCAGTGTTCTTTAAGACCTTCAGCCAGAACATGTTACTCACCACCATCTGTTGAATAATGATGTTGTGGAGGCCAGACGTGGTCCTTCTGTAAGCACAATTTCTTTCCATATATCTTAATTCTTAGCCTGAAGAAGAACCAGAAAGCAAGCGGAGTGGTTGCAGCTGGGAAACTGAGCTGAAGAAGAATTATTTCTTCCTCAATAATTTCACTGGCAAGTGTTGTTCAAAATGAAATAATATTTTTCTAAAAGGTGTGGTATGCAGGAGGGTTTACCAGAAGAGTGTTGAGACTGACTTGCTTAATATGGATCACCTGCCATCAGTAGAGGGGCTGTGCTGATGACAAAATTGGAAGGCATCCTAAATATAGAAGAAAATCAGGATATTGTACAAAAATAACTGAGATGACATTGAAAACTGGGCTAATACGAGGGGAATCAAGTTCAAAATGCAAAATTGAAGGTCACATCTTCGAAGTGAATAGTAGCAGAGTTTTATAAAATAGGAACTTGCAACAAGATCCTCAATGTAGATAAATACTACTTAGATGGTCATAGGATGTGCTTTAGCGTTCCCTGTGATGTGCATAAAAACAAGTGAACAGAATTTCCTGCTCTATCAGCATGAGTTCATAATTTCTGAACAGTTTAATGAGTGAGGTGAAGAGACTATCATATAGGAGGGAGATGTGAGAAGTATTCATCCTTAGACTGATACTGTATGGAGAGAAAGATCTGGAAGCCAGTGGCTGTAAAAGAAAAAATAGTACAATCAAATACTGAATGTATTGAGGCTGAATGCTGGTAGAGGATTCCTGATGGGCAGAGCACACAGATCCCACCACAGCTTTCCAGGGAAAGGGACTGCAAACAAAATTAAGTATTTTCCTTAGTAGGTAGTTCAAGCTCATGAAAGGAATTGTCTTACATAGTGCCTATAACATCTCAGACCCGTGTTTCTATGAACTGTGCTACGGCAATAGCTCTCTTAATGCTTTATTCAAACTATTTTCTTTTATCTGGGAAAAGATATTCACAACTATTACATCTTTGAGACAACTTGCTCTTGGAGTAAAAGCCAATACATGTTGTGATACAAGTGCGGTAATATATAGGATAAATATGTAAACATATCACCACAACAGAATGTACAAATATCCTTTAAAAGGAGATAAAAAGTTCCAAATCAAAACTCGAGGGCAAAAAGCTTAGGAGGCAGTCAGATGGGCTACAGATACTAATTTCTACATGGTTATCATATTAGTTGCTGATCTTAGAAAGCTGACAAATTCTTAAAAGCCTATTTTAGATTTTAGTACAGTGTCAACTGTTTTCTTAAATTCCTTATGGTCTCAAAATTACACCCTTGAAACATCAGCTATGTTTACCAAAATATTTTCAAATTTAGATGAGGGTTGCAACACAGGGAGATAGTTCAAAGAAGGAAGCGTATATCTGGTGTTGACAGTTTTGCAAAATGATGTGAATGTGCATGTACAATATTCAGAATTTTCACTGTAAGTAAAAAAAAAAAATCTTTATACTTCCAAAAAAACCCCCACCCCAACCCTATAATTATAACAGATTTTGTCTTTAAAAATAGCATTTGTTCTTGTGCTTTAAATCAGAAAGTATCGAGGCTTTTTGTCATAGCAATATATTCTATCACCATTGAAAACCAGCATAGAAAAAGACAACTGTATTGGGTTGTCATCTTTTTGTTAAGTTTCTGTGAATAATCTTGATCTCTGGGAATCTGGAATTTTTAAGCCCTACAATAGTGGAAGGAATAATAAGAAATACTTAAATAAAAAAACCCACAAAACAGAGTTCATTGTTGTATAACGTTCACTGTATAATGAATGCTGTAATTTGACCTTTAAATAAGGGAGTAAAGGAAATGTTCAAATCACTGAACATCCAGAGGTTGCCGAGCCCCTGCCCCAAGCCTGCCCATGGTGCTACCTCCCCTCTAACTTCTCCCTTCACCCAGCAGGCTCTGGTGTGTAACTGGCCCAATGTAAAGCCACACAGGTAGGACCAGAAGCTCAGGAGAGCTATGGGAGTTAAAACTTTGCCCTTAATGCAGTGCTTCTGTTAAAGATCTGCAGTCTTATCCCATGTCTAAGATGAATATCTGGATAATTGGATGTATGAACAAGGGAAATGCAGTTATTTGTTTGAGAGGCAGTGCTTCACAGCATCATAGTGATTTATCAGAAGTGTTGGTTCTTTGGAGAAACAGCAGTCTACTGAGACCTCTGGCGAAGTGGAAGGTGTTTGCTTTGTGTCAGAACAGTAGTGCAGGAGTAGTCAAATTTCAATTTGCTTCTCATTGAGTGACTTAATAAATTCAATAATTCCAATTTCCAAGAAAAGAATGAGGCAACTTGGTCTTGAAGTACATCATACAGTGATTATTGACCTGGATTGTGCCGTTAGCACCACCTGGTCCTATGTCCTGTATCCCAACAGCAGCCAAGAACAGCCCAGCAACGTGCGGTATTTCTAATACTTCCAGCCTTCAAGTACTTTCAGAATATGGACTTCTGAACCTGGTGCAGCTCCTGTGTTGTGCTCAGTGATATGTACATCTCCTCCTTCCCCCCCCCCACCTTTCTCTGGGAGCGTGGCTGGTGCTTCTTTTAACTCCTGTGAACTTAGGTCTGCACACTCTTGTCTGGGAAGGAGAAAGATTTATTGGAGGAAAATGCACCAGGATGAAGTGACTGGTAGCATGCGAATAAAAAGTAGTAGTGGGCATTTTTTGACCACTGCAATGGCTTACGGATATTTTGGATAGAAACGCTGTCATTCTGGGTAATAAGGTAAAGATAGCCTGGTATATTTGATTATAATACTTAACATTATGCGTGCAGATACATTTTAGAATAGACTAAGTAGGTATACATATATGCATGTATGCAGTCACTTATCAGGGATAAATTTGCGTAATTATAGCTCATAATTTGTCTGCGTTGCAGCTATTTTTGAAAGTTAAATAATTGCTGGTAGGAGGGAGTGGTAATTTATGGCAAGAGAAAATGCTCTCGCCTCATCTTATCTTTGAGGGTAGTGGGTGTAATTCTGAAGCCGGTCCTGTTCGCTGCTTCTCTAAAATATACATTGCTGCTCTCTGTAGTCGTGTTTTGGCAACTGAAGACATTCATAGCAATGTAGGTATTTTCTTAGTAAATTGAAATGATCACTGTACAGAAAATTTGGGTGGGAAGCAGGGAGGGAAAGTGGTTTGTAAGTAGGAATATTTGGGTATATTTTCCAAATAAAGATACTTTATTCTAAAAGAAAAGTAACATTTTGTAATAAATTTCCAGGTGCTAATAATATACCAGGGAATAGATTATTTTTTTTAAAACTGATCCAGGTTGCCATAGTTAGGGAAGTCAGCGGTTTATCTAAGTAGTAAGCCATTTATAAGGAACCGTCTCTTTTTATTAACAACAGTGTTCTATAAGTGCCTTGATTGAAGCGTGGATATGGCCTTTGAGAAGATAAATGTCATGAGATAGCGCTGATGGAATTATAACTTCAAATATCTTCCTGTTTATGTGTTTAATATATTATTAAATGTCCTTTGTTTAAAAAAGGAATTCAATTAATAATGGATCTAGTATAAACAAATATTGTTTTTGTATTACTTAGGCTGTATTTGATTTTTGTTTCGTGACAGTGATTCAGAATAAGGTTTCATTATTTATTAGCTATAAAGAAGGACAGGAAAGACCTTGTGTTATGCTAGGTTTAGCTAGGAAATCCATGGAAGTTTAGAAAGTGGCTTAACGTTGTGGATGTAAAATACTCACTGCAAAGTATGAAAGCACACTTCCAGGAAATGCTAGAAAAGAAATATTTAGAGGATCTGACAAGACTTTGGTCATGTGAAGGCTGCCTGGGAGCACCACGTATCTGGCATTATAGAGGATGAAAAATAATTTCAGGACAGCCTTCTAATGCTGTTGACGTGGCGTAGTTACCCTGCAGAGAACAAATACTAAGGAGTTCCAGGAACTAATAATTGTGAAATTCAATAAACAGGATGTTGGTATTTTGAATCCTTTGTTTAGAAGGTGTTTCAGTGCTGCATAGCGATAACCGAACCAGGATAAGGCAGACTGAGGATGTCTGAGTGCCTTCTTCCTATAAGGAAAGCCTTTGCCATTAGATGTGCTCCATCTTCCTCCCTGGGGGAGGAATGGTTTCTCTGATACCTCTACATGAGGTTGGAAAAGCTCTTCTGGATGCATTTGTCAGTAGTGAAAAATATCCATGCAGGAAAATACTTGACCGTGTGTACAGCTTCAGACCTTCAAGTCCAATGGGATCTTTTGTATTCCCAAGTTCAAGCAAATACTTAAAGTTACTCAGCAGACACAAAGTTCTGATAAACAAAGTCTGTCATCTCTCAGGTAAGACACTTGCCTTCGTGTATTTAAGTAAAATTTTCATCTTTCTAATTGTACTGGAAATCTTTGTGTGCTACAATAACGACGACTGCTGAAATCTGACTGGTTAAGGAATTAATTTGGTGTAATTATTCCCCTATGCAGGTAATCTGTTTTTACTGCTTTTAGCACCAAAGGCAGCAATGTATTTGAAGGAGTAAATAACAAAGCAAGGAGAAGTCTAGAAAGTAATTACTATGGATATGGTAGTGAATTCTCTAACCATCACTTCAAGGATTTTTTTTTTTTGTTACTTTCGGTTATGCTTTATAAAACATGTTTATAGACTATGTCAGCAATGTTCTTCCTCAGTTGCTCTTGCAAAGACTATTTTCACAGTTTATCACAAAATGCCAGATTTGCTCAGCATGTAATTTAATCTTATGCTTGGAAGCATCCACATTACTTGGTTATCATGAAATTATTCTTTAATAAAAATGTATGCTTTGTGATCTATATTTTATTAATTTGGTGAGTCGGTTTATCGATTGTTGCAGATGCCATGAATGTATAATTTGTCACAGTTATTGGTTGCCTGTCAGCAGTTCGTAGCACCACGGAGTTCTTGGCTCTTGGGGCACCTTAGAAATAAGTCTTTCTTGATCTGCAAAAGAAAAGCTTTCTCCTGTAAATTATCATCAAGACTTGGGTTGATATCAGGTTTATCACTTCACGGCATGCATTATCCTGTGTTAGCCAAACGCCGTGAACAAATTAATAACACGGCCTGTTCAGGCAAGAGTTTTCAGCAAACACAATTTAGTGATTTTTAAACGCTGAGGATGAGGTCAGAAGGAGCACAATGTTAGAAACAGGAGGCGCAGATTTTCTGGCTAATTTAGTTCACTCTAAATTTTGGCATTAACAAGGTCACTAGACTGGAAAAACAAAAGAAAATTCAGAGCTTTTTTTATCCCTTCTTGTACTGTTGATAGTTTTCTACTGTAATGTACAGCAGTCGTGAGTTATGTTGGTTGGAAAGCTTATTTTTATGAACAAATTTTAATAAATTTCATTTTTAAAAAAATGAGGCTGTGCATTCCACTATTTTTCTTTAAGTAAAGCAGATATTTACTTCCAGGATTGTTGGACTTAATAAGAAAGTTTACTTTGCTAATAATAGAGCATAAAACTTCGTGTGCTGAAATGTGTGTGTGGTTGAAACATCTGCTGGTTTCAGGTTGGTATTTTTAAAGATTGGATTTGGCACCTTAGGAGCCTGTTGTCTGTTCTGAAAGTGCAGTGAGTTTGTGTATCACTTCATTAAAAACCGGTGGCTGAAAGGATGCTCTCTGGAGCCGCAGATTTTAGCTGGACTAAATTGTGTGGGGTTTTCATCCCTTCTCGTTCTATAAACAAGTTTATTTAGGTGGTGGAAATTGAAGACTGTCCCTTGAAAAAGCCATATATTAAATCATAGAATCATAGAATGGTTAGAGTTGGAAGGGACCTTAAAGATCATCAAGTTCCAACCCCTCTGCTATGGGCAGGGACACTTCCCACTAGACCAGGTTGCTCAAAGCTCCATCTAGCCTGGCCTTGAACACTGTCAGGGATGGGGCATCCACATTCTGGTTTCTGACTTCCACCAGTAACCGTGAATTATACTTAGGTGTAAAGACATGGTTCTAGGCGCTCTGAGATGCTACTATTAAACTCGGAATCATGGAATCGTCAGAGTTGGAAGGGACCTCTAGAGATCACCTAGTCCAACTCCCCTGCCAAAGCAGGGTTGCCCAGAGCACATCTCTCTAGACTGCA
Organism: Thinocorus orbignyianus; assembly: GCA_013400375.1. NCBI lineage: Eukaryota > Metazoa > Chordata > Aves > Ciconiiformes > Thinocoridae > Thinocorus > Thinocorus orbignyianus. Next base: position 802,611 of record VXBW01007735.1, on the reverse strand, counting down.
TCCAGGAGGGTCTTGAAGGTCTCTTGAAGGGTTGAAGGTCCCCATAGAAGGGGACTCCTCAACCTCCCTGGGCAGCCTGTTCCAGTGATCTGTCACCCTCACCCTAAAGGAGTTTTTTAATCTTTCTGAATTTTCTAAAATAATAGTCTTTGGTGCTAGTAGCAACGGGTATTGATTTAGGCAGGGGCATCTTTTCAGAACAAGTTCCCCAGTGGGGCTCCGAAAGTTTTTGGTCTGTATGATGTATGTTAGGTGGTGGTGGTGGGTGGGTGGCCATGCAAAAATATTTGGAAAGAAGGAAAAAAGGGAAAAAAAAAGGGGGAGAAGAATAAAAAAATGAAGAATGGAGAGACATAAAGGAAAACAGAAAAATAGAGGG
>VXBW01007735.1:780001-801917 GCA_013400375.1 Thinocorus orbignyianus | reverse complement strand
TGGGTCAGGATCTATGGGTCGGATCTATGGGGCAGGAGCGCTGGTTCTGGCGGGGGCGGCGGGGGCGGGGGGGGGGGGGGGGGGGGGCGCAGAAGCCGTTGCTGAGCAGAAGTTTGCCCCCCGGGACCCCCGGGGCTCGGCTGTCACCGGCGATAATGGAGTCACGGATGTTATTAAAGATTTTTGGTTAAATCAAGGGTTTTCGGGTTTGGGAGGGGATGGCGGGAACTTTTCCGGGCGCGGAGTTTTGGTTTATTTGAGTTTTCCCTCCCTTGGTTTTAAAAATTGAGATTTTGTGCCTTGTGTCGGAGGGTAAATCAGTGCCGGGTCCCTGCGGAAAGCCTGAGCTTTGCTGGGGGTTTGCTAAACACCGAGTGCGGTTCCCCTCCCGGCTGAGATTGTACCTGTCTGGGAATGGATGTCATTATGTGTTGTTATCTGGACGTATTTTGTTTGGTTTAAATTGAAAATAACAAATGTGAAGTTCAGTACCCTCCGTACTTTTAAATCTGATACTGATATTTAAAAGATACTCTGTATCTTTTAAATCTGTTATGGGGCTCTGTATTATTTTGCACTACGTCTAATCTCCTCTTCATAAGGCTTTTTACAGTCAACTGACTTGATTATATTTCTTCTATGCGTTTCATTTTGTGTTAAATCTGCATCGACCTTATTAGATTCTGAGTTTCCCTACCTAGTGATTTTTCACGGCAAAAAGTTATTTCTGCCTGAGATATGTTTTAAAGCAGAAAAAATCTCCTGCTGGATTTTGCAGCTTTCCCCTGGGGTCTTTTGCCTGAGTCAGGGAGCAGTTGGGATTGGGCTGCCCTGCTCTCTGTGCCATCTAGTAGTGAGCTGGAAATTTAAATACACTGTGTAGCATCCCCAGCTGGAGGCAGTACTTGAAATTCTGGTATATTTGCATGGTCATTGCTGTGATACAAGCGAAATTTCAGATACAAATACCTGACTTGAGCGGGGTCAAAGTCAGTGCCTGAAATGTTTCTTTCCAATAAAATTTGCTGTTCAACCTCTGAAGGTGCCCTGAATGGAAATTTGGGTTAAAATCAGTGGTGCTGTCAGTGTGAGCTACACCTGAGTTTGCTCGTGATGCTGTTAACCCCTTGTCACGTAGCACAGAGGCAGAAGGATACTTGTCGATTCGGGCCTATTGCTAGGCCTAAAATCTTCATTTTTCACTTTTTTTCCTGGTTGTTGTTGCTAGCCTGAAGCCGTGGGAAGCAGTAAAGGTTTTTCTGGGAAGTGATGGAAGAATTTCAGTCTGGCCCTGCCGAGCAGGAGCAGCCCCTGCGCCTCTGGGGCGTGGGAAGCAGCCAGAGGAGCTGCGATGCTGCGGCTTCACGCGTCCTTGTCCCTGACCCACGCACCCACGGGTGGGTGCAAGGGCAGCCTGACCGCCGAGAGGGACCGTGCCAGCATCATCCTTTTCCTAAAAAATAATGATGACTGGAAACAGCACCTGTTGCGCCACCAGCGATTTGTCAGCTCCTGGAAAAAATGGGGCATACCTGCAGATTTATGATTCTCTACCCAAATCAGTTAGGTGTGTCTGGAATGATGGATACCTAGGGAGTTTAAATTGAATTTAACGGTGCATTATATTCAGATGATTGTGGATATTTCAGTGTGAGAAATTTGGCTAGCTGCATAGAAAGTAATTTTTTACTATGAAATAAATACTATTTATGCAAGTGATATGTGCTTTTAAATGACTCCAGCTACGGTTCAGTAACTACTGTTTAAAAGTAGGAATGTCTAGTGGGTGGTGTCCCTGCCCGTGGCAGGGAACTCCATGATCTTTAAGGTCCCTTCCAAGTTTAACCATTCTATGATTCTGTGAATATCAGTGCGTACATTTTACTGTATTTTGATTGCATTGCATCACAACCTGCATGCTTTTCATATTTTACGTAAAGTTTCCCAGAGCACCCTGAGAAAACAGGCAGAATAATGCCTGTACCAAGACTTCTTTAACCAAAATAGCAAATTCTTATTTCTCAGGTTGTGTAAGCGAAGTGCTGCAGCCAGGCTGCCATTGCCTGCTTGTGGCAGTAACAAATATGACAGATGAGGCGAGTCCTGCAGCAGTGAATTACCCTGCTTGCCTCCTGCTTGTTTTCTCACCCGGGCAGGTGAGAGAGAGCAGATGAAGTCTTTTCTTTCCCTTGGCTGCTGCCACCAACAGATCCAATGGCCCTGCAGAGCTGAAGGAAACCTGGTTGTTTCTTACTTTTGGGCTTAAATTAGTAAATATTAGCAAATGTCAACTATTAAAGGAGACGTGTTATTAAAAAAACCAACAAAGTAAATCTTTTCCAAATATAAATAGATAATAAACTCTTAATAAATATTTTCTTTTAAATAACCAAACATAAAAGATCAGGATAGAAAAAGTAAAACTCAGGGGAGGGGGTTTCTTTCTTTTTATTTCCCCTGAGCATATGAGTTGGGTAACAAGTTAGATCCTGGTATACGCAAGGAGTTTTGTATAGATACGACTAGGCTAAATACAGGTTACTGAAGGATCAGCATCAATAAGTGTGTAAACTATAAATTTATTAAAAAGCAGTCTCTTAATTACTTTTATTTTACTTACCTGTGTGTCTGTATCAAAGTGCTAAAGTTTTAGCGGGTATCGTTTAATTGTTTTGCTGCTGGTTTTTGTGATCTTTTTATTTATTTTGACTTTGTTAGATGGAGAAAGAATATTTCCTTGCTAAAGCGTGAGGGATTATTGACTCTTTTAGGTGGTAGCTTCTGCCTGTATAAACCATGTGACTTGCAGTAGCACTTTTCCCTGATAGCAGTAATGTTTATTTCAAAAAGTATAATTTTCATATTTAAATACATGCAGTGTTAGATTGGAAAACTTTTAATGGCAATTGTACGGCATGTTTGTTTTTAAGTGGTTGTGTTGAATGATAGCAGAACAATTAATTTGTAGATTTTAAAGATCTGTGATTTTTATATCTGTTATTTCATAGAGCTGTAAGGTCATTATCGAGTGCTGCCAGTTCAGTATAAAGTGCAATGTGTAACATTTTCTGGTGGTAGAGTTGCTCTAAGTGGAGAAATAATTTAAACGGTACAAGGATTTTTATAGCCCTCTTGTCACAATTAACCATGTTTATGAAATATGAATTTACACAACATCTGCCTTGTGGGGCTGCCGTTCCCATTGGAGCCCGCTCGCTTCCCAGACCAGCAGCTTTGTGTCTGAAGCATCGTGGCAAGGCAGGATGGACTGGAGTCTGCACAGGGGACAGAGAACCAGGGCAGTGAAATGATTCACTTGATGTATATTGTTGGGAAACTCATGCAGGAAATTCTGATTTTTTTCAGTGTAAAACCTTCTTTCGGTTTCATTTTTGGAGGGTGACATGCTTAGGGGTAGAAAGATCCCGTACCTGTAACTGACTTGTTCCATTCTGGCTCCTTGTGGTGTCTCCTTGTCCCCCTAATTCCTGAGCTAGAGCGATGCCAAAATGGGTTGTGCGTGTGACACTCTGGTGGCATGGGATTTGGGGTCTGGCCCATGTGATGATAATTTATTTTGGAGACAACAGAACTTTTATTTCCTGAAGATGAGGACTTGCAATGAGATGGGTGAATCCAGTTAGACTGCGCAGGAAGTGGAGTTTGTTGTCAAAGTGATGGACTGTCTCCTTGAGACCCTCATCCTCTACATACCTTTTAGTGGTCACCCCATTAATGATGGTTAGGGCTTCAGGCAGAAGGCAGGAGCTGGCATTTTATGTGGTTACACCTGCAAAATATGTCTTGTCGTGATCCACTGCGTCTTTTATTATTTTATTTCCCCCCAGCACTTGGTGTTCTGCCTCTTACCCTTCCCAGCACAGCTTAGAGATGGTCGTTAATGTCTAACTGGTAAAATCTTTGTAAGCATCACAGCAAAGGCAAGTTTACGAGAGGACAAAGAAGCTTGGGAGATATTAATGCTCCTCCTTGGTAAGGGATGGCTTGGGGGAAAAGATCAGGAAGTGCTTTAGGAAGGGTACAGTTCCCTATCACCCATCATGGGTCAAGCTGGAGCACAAGTAGCATTTTGTACCAGAAAGGGCACAATGGCAGGAGACTGTGAAAAACCTTAAAAATCATTCTGTACTGCTTCTCCAACTTTTCATACATCACCTGTTTTTGAGTAGTAAATGTTTCAGATCTGGCCCTGTCCCTCAGGGCAGAAGCTGTGTAATGTGCAAGGTCTCAACCCAGCTGGCACACCAGGATATGCAATATTCAGTACGTGGAAAATCGTTCTGAAACATTCACAGTAAGTGCCGTTGGCGCAACATCCTGCAGATTTTTGATGCACAATATTAAGAAACGAGCCCTCAAACTAGGGGTTGTACAACTTGGAAGGCATGGCGTGATAATTCAGCTGGGCTGTGGAATCGATCTAACTGTTCGCTGCAAGTTTTGCCACCGTTAATCGTGGCAAAATAATTGAACTCATTCATAAAGTGAGCTGTGTTGTGGTGCAGAATAGCAGCAGACTCTGCTGTGTGTTACCTTTACGGCTGAATTTTAGCAGATGAAGTAAAAATAATACCAAGTGTTATATCTTGGTGAAACCATCCAGCGGAACCTCCTCGTTCTTTTACGGATATTTAGCCCAGCCTTCTGCTGCTGTCTCCTGTGGTTTCACTGCTAATTGTTCTCTTACTGATATTTGCAAATTATTACGATCACTAGGTCACAGTGAAAAATTATGTGCAACAGGTCACTGTTACAGTCGAGATCAATCGTATTATCTTAGAGCTTGTTCAATCTGGTGAAGGAAAGACACTGAACTAGTTAATTATCTCTTCTTTGGGTTAGTGTTCTATGAAATAGGAATAGTCATCATAATAAAAGGTGCTTTAGGACTTATGAAATATTTCTGAAGCACTTAGAAATCATAGTTAAAAAAATAATTGTCTAGTAAATTGTCATTTTAATAAAATGTCAAAATAAAGGATCTAGAGTATATTAGGCTTCATAATAATTTTAATAGATGCATGTAGTTTATTTACCTACTCAGCGAGCACTAACAACCACTGAAAGCAAATAGTTCTTTAAGAGAACTACATTTGCAAAATGAAATTATTTAAATAAGGGTTTCCTGTTTAAGAGTTTAAATTACATTTATGATTTAAGCTTTGATTTAAATCATACTTTGCACTGTTAATGTTCAAAATTTATCATCAGCACTGAAGCTGTGAACACAAAAGACGTTCTTGGCAAGGCATGCCGAATGTAATGTCAGTGCTTTTCTCTGGAATACTGAAGGTTTAGAAAACAAAACCTTTCTATCGGCACTCATGACGTTTGATATCTGTGGGGAAAAAAACAGAACAAGCTGCAAACTTTTGTGCTTTAGTCAACAAGCTCATGAGTGGCTGTTCTGATGGCCTTTACCAAGGGATGAAGGGACTGCGAAGAGATTATTGCCAGCATGGGACTTTGTGGTCGTCAGTCTTTATAGAGTTGGAGGAATATTTATAAAGATTTTCTTGAATAAATGACATCAGACTCTTCATCAAATATAAAAGGACTGATAATGTTTGCCATTGCTTTTGTTGATTAGGAGTAATACCAAGAATGAAACTTGTTCTGCATTACCAGCAGAAATACTGTGGAGTCCATAGAACTTCCTACAGTGTTTTATTCATTTATTGTTCTGCTTAGCAATTAAATAAACAAAACATCTTTAGATTGTCTTTACACTTGACAGATTGTCATTTGTTTCTCTCTCTGTTTAAAAAAAAAACAACCAACAACCAACAAACTGAGATTTTCTTGAGTCAGGAAGGAAGTTTAGACCAAGGGTTCCAGAATTTGTGACTCTTAGTCTTGTGTCACCACAGCTGGGCATACGGAGGGGGAGGTGTGTGCCTCGGAGGAGAGTTGTATGTATCCTTGCAAGCTGTGCAAGGCTGTCAATCCACCGACCAGCTCTGCTTCCCAGCAGTTTTACACGAGTCCTGGTGTGGCTGCATGGTCCCAGGGCTGTGAGAACCATAGGCGTTTCTCAGGCAAAGGTATTGTGGACGTATGGTGCCTCTTCTGCGTGATCTCCTCAGGATGGTGAAGGGGGGTGGCTCTCCCCTGGCACTTTCGGACTCTCACTCTTTTCTGAGAACCCATATATGCTCAAGAATTTCCCAAAATTAAAATACCTGTGAAATTAGGAGCAGAGGGATCTGCTCTGGGCAGAGACTTAGTAGTTCTTCACTTGGCGTTGGGAAGGGTTGCAAACAGGCATCTGATTTGTACCCGCTAAGAAACGGTGATTTAAGCTTTACGTAACGATGCTGTAAATAGTGATTTACATTTGTATCTTTAAGGAGTAAATACCAACTTGCTTACATAGGTACTGTAAAGGCTTACATAAGAATTAAAAAACTGCCATTAAATTACTCGTTTAAAAAAAAAAGTCTAGTACACTGCTGCCATTTCATGTATGGATACCTATGATTTTAAAAATCATTAGTATTTTGAAATACTTTAGTGTTTCTGAACTGTTGAATTGCTCTTTGAATGCCCACATTCTATTACAGTTTTGTACCTTCTTATTTTCATTCTTAGTCATAATGTCTTTAAATAGAATAACCTCTGAGTCGTTACTGTGATATATTGGTACCACTCTTTGAAAACTGAGATCAATAATCATATTTCCTATTCTCTCCAAAAATAAAGAATAAATGAATCCATTGTTTGCTGAATTGTTCAAAAATGTTACCTGGCTCATTTTGTGTGTACCCACTTCAGTGACCAGAATGTCAGTGGAGGCTTTGTTTAAATGTTTTTTCTTTATTTTCCCCCTACCCACTCCCACCCACACATACACCTGTTCATCTGAGTCTTTTGGGCCAGACATTGGTTTATTTGGTTGGGCTTTATGGCTTTTTTTTTTGCCCCCACCCCCTCTTTATTCAGTTAACTGCTTGTTGTCAGTAGTCCTGGCACATCCCCTTGCTTTCTGTAGGCTGCCTGTGGAAGAAAGGCTTCTTTCCAGTGGCAAAGAGTTAATCTGGCTGGGAGTGGGATTAACTGTTGCAGTAGCTCATGATAAACATCTGTTGCAATACTCCCAGATGAGAACATTGCTTTCAAAAGTATTTACTGCACATTTTGAACCCATGCACTTTACTTGTGGTTTTATTCCGCCCCCCACTCCACTCCCCCACCCCTGTTACTAAATTCTTTTGAAAGGACATAAATCCAAAGTGTCTATCTCAGAGTGTTTATTTTATGATGCAGAGAAGGAAATGTGATTGTTGAGTTATTGTTCACATGCTAGAGCCCCCAGATATTTCTGCCTGGAGTGCAGAAGCGTGTGCGTTCCTTAATAAAAACCAACTGCGGGAGCTGGCTCCTGGGAGCGCAGCCACGTGTGCCAGCGCTCCGTCTGCGGTGCAGTCCTTGGGATGCAGGTCCTCTCCATGTTTTCCTCCTGCTCTGCATTTGGTGAGATAAGATTTGGAGTTTTGCTTGGACCCAGAGCCAAGTGGCTATATGGTTGGAAGGGTTCGGCCAATTTGACTCGGATTTTGCCATGGAGGCAAAATTCTGCTGTTTCTTTGGAATATTTTTTTATTTTTTTTAAAGGTTTTAAACTTTTTTTAAAATAATTTTAAATTGTAGATTTAATGGATCAAATAATGACAATTTCCCCTGTAGCTAGCCTTTGAAATTAGGTCTTCTGTCTGCCAGATCTTGCCGTAGTAGAGGATTGGGAGTAAGCAAGCAAAGCAAGACCTGGTAGGTTTTCCCAAAGCATCAACAACCTTCTCCCCCACCCCGCCCAAACCACAAAACCTAACCCTGCTTGGTGTCTCTGGGAAAATAGCGTTGGAAAACAACACGGGGTATTTTAAATGGTGGCAAATTGTTTTTCTGTCTTATGCTCGTAATGAAATCATATTCAAAGCATTTTCACCCATATTTCTCAGCAGGTGAAAATTTATTTGTGCTAAATTTTCTGTATTTAACGTTTCCTACCACCATCAAAGAAAATACCCAAGTATTTCCCGTGTGTGCTGATTGTCACCAGAATTACCTCTGGTCGCACAGCAGCCTACCACATGTAGCTGATGAAATGGGGGACTTCCACACAAGGAAGCTTCTTTCAGTAAAATGCAAAAGCCTGCAACTTTACCTTGTGTTGATTTTTCTCAGGCCTGGCAGAAACACTTGTTTTAGCAATAAATCTGTAGGAACAGCCGTACTGATTCACATCGAGCGTGTCTAATTCAAAATCCTGCCTCTGATGGTGATCAGCAGCAGGTATCTAGGCAAGGGCACAAGAACAGTGATAAAGTGATAAAATCTCAGGGGAGATTTCTTAGTTTACCAGTTTTATGGTGGTACCAGGATTTTTAGAGCTGCTTCCTAATCATAATGCTGAAATGACAGATGTGCGGTACTTAACAGCCTCGGCTTTCACTTAAAGACCATGATAGTGATAGGAGGATAAAGGAGGGAAAACCCCCCTGAAAAATAGTGGACAGTTATGTAAAATAGAGAAAAATAATGGGATAGACCAGGAAAAAGGGGCTACAATTAATACAGAGTATAAAGAAATGGCTAAAAAAGTTTGGCTTGTTAACCAAGAGGTGAGCGTCTCCTGCACTGGAGCTTGCTGAGACCCCGCTCTGGTGGGTTTTCAGCCGTCACCTGCATCCCATCATTTGGGCATGGGGGAGAGTAGGGCATAACCGGGACATGGAGAAAGCTGTGCTGAGCCTGGCCCATGGAAAGAAAGATGGTAGAGGGCAGAACAACGAAGTGTGGGAGAAGAAACAGATGGGAAGGGGAGTGATGAGAGTGTCAAAGAAACCTGTAGAAGCTCTGGATTATTCTCGGTCTGTAAACAACTGTCCATTCAAATTAATGGATAAGAAGTATTGTGTGTGTAGGGAATACCTTCTGCGGGTTTGCACCGAATCCCTTGTAGTGTTGCCGTACTTTTCCCAGGCTTCCAGGCACCCAGGTTTTATTTTTAGTGCTAGCCTGGGTTCTGTTTTGTGGCAAACCTGTTCCAGCTTGCTGCAGTCATTACTGCTAAGGCCATCTAAATAGCAACTTGAAAACACTTAAAGCGGTGTGAATAGCAATAAATTATTTTGTCCTTGTGTGGATTAAAAGGTATGCCTAGGACGGACTTGTTCTTGGGTCAGGTTTTTTCATGCTGTAGAGCAAAATCGTGATGAGCCTTACGTTACAGGCGTACAGCTGTAATGGTACTGTACTTTAAATAACAGACATGAAGGCGTTGTGACTAGGATATTGTGAATGCTTTAGCATTCACTTCTTAAAAGTGGATTTTTCAGCAGCTTTTACAGAGGTGCATGGAAAACTGTTATTGACTGTCACTAAAGTGAATTCAAGAATAATACCAATGAGGAGGTGTTACAGTGGATGAGGAGGTGTCACAGCGATCTGCTCACCAAAACAAGTCAGATTGCGAGCTAGCATCAGACTTGACAGATTGGTGTTTTATTGTGTGCATGAGGATGAAGCGAAGATGATGCATTGGAGTACAAAAGGGCAAAAAACATCTTGAATTTAAACGCAGGGTACATAATCCGATGAGCAAGGGGGGTTGGTACAACTGGAGAAAAGTGTGTGCTTTACAGTGACCTTGCAGAACGGTCTGCATCATCTGTAGGTAAATATCAGGCAAAGGAAATTTTTCAGCTCATGGACAAGGTTAGGTACAAGACCAAAAAAACCCGACAGACTGATCATGAATAAATTTATATTTTGATATATATGTGTACAAATAAACATAAGTTAATAGTATTGGTAGTATTGTGTATATATTTATAGTGTTAGAAAGAAGTTTTGTGTAATTAAAGGAAAAAAATGCAGTGCATTTCAGGATTGAGTTTCATTTACCTTTCTAAGAGGATTATAGGAAATCGGTGCTTTCTCAGTTCCCCGGAAGGCTTTTCCCAGGCCGGCACTCTGAAATCCAGGGAGTGTGCTGCTGGATTTCCCAAATATGTGCTACAGAAGGTGCTTTGATTTACACCCTGTTGTTACTGTGGAAGGAAGTGAACTGTGCTCGCTCTTTCTACCAGAGGAGTTTACCTTTTCCGCTGATTATCTGTTCTCCTGAAGAACCCAAGTCTTTGTACGCTTCCTGTTAATAAATAAAATGGATTGCAACTTCCACTGTTTTACTCTCAGTAGGAAAATAGGAGCTCTNTACTATGTAGCTTTTTGTTAAAAGGTTCATAGAGCTAACACTTCAGTATTCTGCCTTTTTTATCCTCGTCGCAACAGTGTTTCTTTTGGATTTTTGGAGATGTCATACAACTCCTTTAGAATAAACAAACATTCTCCAGCTTCAGTCTGGAGGATGCATTTATTGAACCATACAGAGGAAATTTTTAAGGATGGTTTTCTATTTTCTCTTTTGATATGTGTATCCACATTTGTGTACCAGCTTTTCAAAGTCCTCTCTAAACATCCTGATGATCTTGTTGGCATGGACAGATAACGGATGTGCTGTATCTCTGTGTATATATATGTATAACATAACAGAGAATTTACCCTTGAATTTCAACCTTCACTTGAAGAATTTCTCTATTCATTATTTTTACTATTCTTCACAAGAATTTTACTATTCCTGTATCCTCGTAGATGGACTTGACTTTCAGAAGGAGATTCCTCGGAATTGAAGAGGAATCGGCTGGCAACTTTGCACATCAGTTTACAGTAACTTTTTACGCTCAGACTTTATGACCTTCTGTAATTTTGTTGTGGCTTCTTTAGTAAACAGAAATAGTCCTACACTTCTGTTTCTTAAACGCCTCTCATACTTCTGCTGAGTTGTTAATGGGCCTGTTAGTATTGTTAAAGTATTAACAGAAGAATAATAATTGCTGTGTTGTAATTGTATCAAGTCTAAAAAAGCATTCTCATAGAATATTAATGAGCCTTTTTATGTGTATGAATTATTGTTCTTAGGAAAGAAAATTAAACTAGGAGAAAAAAAAAAAAGAAAAAGACAGAGTACCATTCTAGAGGAGCATAATAAGAAGAATCAATAAGCGTTCGATTTGGTCTTTAACTCCATTGCTCCTCCTCTCCTAACCCCATTTATGCTTCCTGTAGGTACCACAGAAATCTGCTCGGCACCATATGTGCTCCAGTACCTAGGCACGACGGGGGGCTGGGAGCCGGGTGGCGCTTCAAACAATGAATTTTCTTTTTGTGTTTCTCGCAGCCTTAAATTACTTTAACCTTATTTAGTCTCTAAGACGGTGACTATAGAGCTAATATTTTATGCAGCATGGAGAGGAACTGGAAACGCTTTTCATTGCTATGCAAAATGCAGCTGGGGCATGGTGCAGAATTAACAACATGGAGCTGGGCTGTTGAAAATGTGAGCATGAGTTTATTTTCATTTCTGTCATTAAATATCTTATTACCATCTATTTGTTTTTTCTTTCCTCTCTCCTGCAGTGCAAAAAAAGGGGCGATTACTAGAAGGTAGGAATTGCACAACTACTGAAAACTACCTTAAATCAGTGACCTTTGGTTGACCTCTGCAACCGCTGGTGTGAGTCTGGTGTTTTTTTTCAGAGCTAAGTTAGTACCTCTCTGATCCTCTTTCTTTCATCAAATCTTACTCAACTTTTATAGCGAGTTGCTGACTTGTAAGCAAAATCTGGATATATGAATGATTAAAAAAAAATAAAAATCTCTTGTAAATATAAAAGCAGAGCATCAGTACATAATAAACCTGCAGAAGTGTTCCCTGGGACTTTCTGGAGCATTAAAACTTTGCAGTTTATGTAGTGCAATATAATTTTCTGAATGGTTTTGGTAGCAGTTATTTCCAAATAAGCAAATAAGCTGCTGTTGCAATACTTGGGTTTTTGTGGACCCGTTGATCTGAGTGAGAAACACAGAGGAAACTTTAGGTTTGTTGTTTGTTTTGTGATATTTTGAAGGGGCTTCAGTTTGTATTCTGAAACGTGCCGTTTCTTTTCCAGTCTTGCATACTTGTCATTCTTTATTCTCCCCTGTCTGACATCAGTTTCTCTCTTGTCCATTTAAAAATGAAACTTGAAAAACTACAGTTTTATACTTTATATTATTCTTCTACCCCGGAGCTGTTTTTAGTGTCTTTATTGCGAGTAGACAGATGGTGATATTTGGTTTCTTGTCAGTTTTAATGAATATAGATAGGAGTGATAAGAACATTTGCTTCGTTTAGCAAACTTCCTTTTCTGGCTTTTAATTAATGAAGTGCTCACTGGTGTGCCGCTGCTTTTGTATGTAATACAGTTAAATCTTATATACCATTCAACTTGTAGTGGCGGATAATGAAAAAGAAGATGAAAATAACCTCTTCTGTCAATATCTTTTCAAGTTTACTTACACAGACTTTGAATACTGCAGACATTAGAAATGTAATGTGCTTGTACCAGCCCCCGTAACAGCATCTTTTGTTTCTTTTGTAGTTTGGTAGTATTTTCTTTTTATAAAAGGAAACCAAAGTCAAAGGCCTGTGTTTGGTGTTGGAGTTAACCTTGGGTGAGGCGAGGCTCCGCTTCAGAGCAATTTGCTTCTCATGCAAATAGAATAAGACCTGCAGCAAAAATTTGGTACAGTAGAAAAGAAAACCCCAGCTTTTCAAGCTTTTTTTGCTCCATTTTGTCCTCCTTTGGAGAGAACCGAAGAAACATTAATCCTAATATTGATTTTCTTTTCAACTACTTTGATTTCTGTGTTAGCTTAGCACGGACGTTATTTTAGATTCTTGTAAACTATTTTAGATTCCATTTTTCTTAAGATCTTCTCTCCGATGTTTAACCCTAGGTTTTGTTGTTTCTTTTTTTTTTTTCTTGTTGTGTATGTTGTGGTTTTAGTACAGAGTCAGTATCAGTGCTTGTAGCCTAAGTGAAGTAATTTCTGCCTTGCAGTAGCAGTTTGAATTCTTTGATGGTAAACTTAACCATGCCTGCGTGTATGAAAATATTTCAGCGGGTAAAGCCTGAATACTGCCTGTAGATATAAAATCTCTGCTTTATAGCTCTAATAGGTTAAGAACTGACTATATGGAGAGGAGTGATTTAAGGTGAAGGCCAGGTGGATGATTGTTGGGAAGATTATTTTCTTAAACATCTGACTTGCTAATTCTGAAGAAACTGACTTTAAACTTTGTTGTATCTTACTATCCCTGTTTCCTCAGTTAAAAAATGGACTTGATTTTGTATTTCTTTTCAGGACTTTTGCTTTGTTGTAGCCTTATAAGGATAGGATTTAGTTCCCTGATGGTAAATCTGTGCAGGAAAAAAGTTGGTTTATTTTAGAAAGCCATTTTAAAATAATCCAGCAGGCCTTTCAAGAGGCAGAAATAGTAGGGTTTTTAAGGATTATTTCCCGTGTCTTTCTGAAAATGTCACTGTGTGCAAACTCCATTCCTCCTGAAAATTTTAACTTGGTGAAAGATACCTCTAATTTAAATGAGTTAAAAGCAAACAGAAAATGTTTTCACGGACACATTTGGTTGGTGAAGGTAAATAATCAGGTGCTCAATGCTGTCACACAAATGATATTACCTCTGAGGCTTTGAATGTGTCCTTCCTTCCTGAAGGTCACAAATAAGAAACCAAATCGCAAAAGGATGCCCCAAGAACAACTTATGTTTAAATAAATATTAATTTTCTGTGTTTGTGTTCAGTGTTGGATGGTTAACAGTTCTCATTCTGGTGTTGGTTTTTGCAGGGGTGACAAGGAAAGACTTGCTAGCCATTTTAGAGAGACGTGAGGATCTCTCTTGGCAGCTCTAGCATGGTGCTGTCTGCTTGAATACCTGGAAAATGGCTTACGTGCTGTAGGAAGACAACCTGTGCTTCAGATCCCAGGCGTGTCACGCACCCTGTTTTTATTATGAAGGTCCCTTCTTCTGAACCAGAAGTCAACCTTGTTCCAGGCAACAGTGCAGAATGCCAGGGTCAGCTTTAATCTATATTATGGTTCTTGCAAAAATCAGTGTAAACAAAAAGTGCGTTGTGGTGTTTCAGAATTTGCAGACAAGGACATTTAAACATTTCTAGTTACTATAATAAGGCCGTGGTTTTATTTCTTTCTGCTTCCTTGTCATCCTTCAGGAGGCAAAACTTCACATCTTCCCTCTTATAATAAAAGAATGTTTTCTAACTTGTCTACACTGCTGTTTTTGACATACGTATTTGTGAATTTTGTATGAAATCCGTGCTTGGATTAATGTGAAAAATGAACAGATTTGATTCAGACTGAAGGAAGCCTTTTCCCTCTGGAAAGAGACCATAGTCTGTATTTGTGGGGTTCATTTTTCTTTAGCATTTACTTCTTATTCTACAAATAATTGTAGTTGCACGTTTCTCTTTTTTCAGTAGTTGCCAAAATTGCCAACAGTCTTGCTCTCTCATATCTCCTTCGGTTGTGAGCCAGGAGGAAAAAGAAAGTCATCTCTGGAAAAGACAACCCAGAGGGAGCTCAGTTCCTTTTCCATGCCCCATCATTTTCTCTCCACAGTTCTGAAGGTGTGAAGCAATTTAGATCAGCGTTCTCTATCGTTCCTTTTTCCTAACGCGATTCCTCTTCTTGCAGAGAGAAATGAAAAAGAAGATACAGAAGACAAGTTGGAGAAGAAAGCAAAGAAAGAGAAAAAATAGTGGAGAAAATCAGAACAGAGTTGTTTTTTCTAAGAGGAAGGAAAGCAAAACAGGAAGCAAAACATGTAGTTTCCCTCCTCTCTTTTTTTTTCTTTCTTTTTTTTTTCTTTTTTTTCTCTCCCCCTGTTTTTAGCCCATCTCAGATACTGCTATTTCGAGATAAGTGGGTCAGGCGAAAGGGCATAATTAATAATGATTTCACAGTTGCTGTGAGTATGGGAGAGTGTAGTAGGAAGGGTGGATTCAAGGCAATGTTGGCAGTCTTTCAGTGGGAAGCTCCCAGCTGAGCCCCCGGTTGCTGTGCCCAGATATCTTCTGTCACAGGACTTTGAGCCGTGCCAGCCAGGTGGGAGCTGCATTAAAATGGGAATAGAGCAGATGGTGAAATGCAGCACATGTAGACCTGCTGAATTTAGTACTGGACAATATGTGTTTGTGGGAGCAGTTGGGGAAGGGATGTATCAACCCATTGAATGAGATGAGAGGAAAGCAACCAGTAATGTATCCTGACTAGGGACGTCAGAAAATGGGACATAATTTTTTTTATGTGAAAGATTCTGAGTTTATTAGTAAGAAGTATTTCTTCTGGACCACATGTGCCTCCAATTTTTATTATCCTGTGGTGCTTTGTTTCCTCTGGTTGGTGATCACGTATCATCAACAAGGTTTGTATGGGATGTGGTGCACATGTTACATGGACAGCAATCTGTGCATTTCTGCCGAGAGATTAACTCAATTTTAACATCTGAAGATAAGGAGAAGGAGATAACATGCACAGCTAGTTACAGTTTGAGTATGTTGCTGTCAAGGAACTTCTTTATTAATAGGTAGAACTATGTCAAGAAAAAAATCTGAGTTATAAACCATGTAGTGACGTTGCTGTAACAAAAAATGGAATACGCACTACTTGTTTTCTGCAGAGTTAACATTTCATTTGCTTTTGCTTTTCTTTTCCTGATGGAGCAAGGGTACTATGAAACAGCCATACTATGTCATTGTCAGGGCTAGTGCCATGTTTTTGGATGCTGGTTCTCCTTTCCAAGTTCTGGCTTGCCATCTTCTCTTGAACAGGTGGAGTCCATTGGATTAATATTCCCAACAGCCTCTGTGCTTGGATTATAGTCCCCCAACGTTACCTGCTTGTGTTGTCAACAATGCCCTTTTGTTTTTTCTCAACTGGAGGATGTACTGCAAGAAAAGATTTTTGTCTTGTTGAAAAGAAAGCACCTGAACAGGAGCTTTTTGCATCCCTATAACACACTGCAGAATCACAGAATCATCATGGTTGGAAAGGATGTCTGAGATCGGAGTCCAACCATACACATACAAAAAACCCCCTACAATCTTGGCCACTAGAGCATGCCCTGGAGTGCCACATCCACACATTCAACTTGGCCGTCTTGGCAATTCGGTTGGAGGGAGCAGCATATCCTGGGTACTGTGGTAGAGGCTCACAGAGATTTACTCCATCCAGCTGGGACCTTTCAGGGCTGGGTGTTCAGAGACCACCGAACTGCATCCCTTGCTGGAGATGGGTAGTTGTGGGCGTGGATATTACGCTTGTGAAGGACAGTCAGGGCTTGGGATGTTTATTCTCTGATGTGGAACAGGAGTGTGACACCTTGGGAAGATGCTGTATGATTTTGTTTGCCTCCAGGAAGGCAGTAGTTTTGTGATTTTTAAATCTGTTAATCTGCCTGTGCATGCTAATGTATCGCAAAGCAGCTGGCTACACACGTCTCTTGTAATAAGCTCTTGAACGCAGAGGATCAGGTGGAAGAGTCTGAGAGGTTGGGGGTTTTTTAGATCAAGTCTATTTTTCAGATTTTAGGACATATTAGAAAGCTCTGTCCTGCCATTGTCTCCATATGAGTCTAATTTTATGGTATTGAGCATTTCTCCTTTTCATCGAAAATAAGAAGACCATTTTTTCTGTGGGTCTATCCATGTTATGATATATTTTGCTGAAACAACCTGAGATCATTATTCACATGATTTGAAATATTTTGGAATCATTGTTAAAAAAAAGCCAAAGCAACTTTCTGAAGAATTTTGAAGGAAAAAAATTAGTATCTCTGAAAGCAGCTGCTCAGTCATCAGCAGGTCTGTTCTGAGAACAAGAGCGTACGTGCCCACACAGGGGCATGTTTGATTGTCTGATAGGCATCAGTAACTGGCATTTTCCTTCACAAAAGGTCTTCTTACTTTACTGCTGTGGACCTTAATAGTCCGTTCTTTCAAAAAGCTCCAACATTCTGAAAAAGTGCTTTAGAAATGTTAGTTATTATAGAAGACAACTTTGGAACATTTTTAATTTTTCTTATTTACAGTATCAGTACAAATAAGATAAATTGAAGCTGAAGGATGCTTTGCAGTTTCTCTCTGTTTTATACAAAACATTTGTGCATCTGTATTTTTTGTTTCCATATGTTGAAAGTGCCATATGGAGAGGTCACTCTATATTTCAACTTGCAGATGAAGTAAGCTAGTAGTAGGAAATCACTCTGAAGCACGTGGTTTTTCAGCAAAAAAAAAAACCACCCCAGAAGTGCATTTGCCAGTTGGTGGACATTTGTGCTGTTGACTAATAATAATGATTTGTGGTATTATGACAAAGGGACATTGCTGTGGGATTTTTTGTTAAGGGAAAAAATAATACATACTTAGGAATAATGCTGTCTGTGAAAGCCAAAAAGCTTGAAGGCGCATACAGCAAGCAGGCAAATAGTATCGTATATCTTTAGTAGATAGAAAATGGGGGTGAGCAACTGTAATTACATCTTTTGCATGCAGTGGGGAAAAAAATATCTTGAATTGTGCTTGAGTTGCCAAAGCCAAGTTAAATTCAGGAGCTTAAAGAGAGAAATGGTGAAAAGAACAAGGGATGAAAATAGCCAAGTAGTGTTATTTGGCAAAGGCTTGGTGGGGGAACATGGTTTTCATCAGGCCCTTTGGGAAAATGTACAGTAGGTGACTTAAAGGTCATAAGAAAGAATTGTGTTCCTTATAAGGTGCCTTTTTAAAATTTTTAATTTTTTTTTTTTTTATTGCAAAGTAGAAATAGCACAACTTATACCTAACCAAAATGGCCCAGGAAGAGTGGGACACAAATTGCTGATGATGCTTTGCTGTGAAGCAACGGCCTGATGGTATTATCCGCTGAGACAAAGAATTGGAGACCAATGAAGTCTCAAGGGAGGATGGAGAGTGAAGTGATAGCTATTGAATGTATGTTCCGTACCTTCACAAAATTTAAAACTAGTTTCTTCTTGGAGAGGCGCAGAGTTTGAGCTGTCAGCATAAAGATGATGGAGTTTGCTCAGACCAAGGAGTGGAATGGGCAGAGGAATAAGCAGGATGTTGATATCTGAACCTCGGCAGATGCTGAACGAGGAGGAGGAGGACTTGTTTCAGGGAAGGGAGGGATGTCAGAAATAAAATACAAATAAGGATAGCCTTGGGAAGGTCAAGGCTTAAAAAACCAGATGTGGTTAATACTAATGAAAGGGCATAAGTAGTTTGAGAGTGTTACAGACACTTTGGATGAGGAGAAGTCTAGCACTGACCACCATTTGCCAAGCACAAGTGGTGGAAACTGGAATATAGGGCTGGAAATCAAGGTCTGTTCTTCTAAAAATGATTTCTCCTTTATGTTTTTACCTCTCTAATGGATTCCTGGTTTGAGAATGACTGTGGTTATTTTCTTTTTCTTTTCCCCTCCTTGTTCAGGTCAAAAATAGAACTTTATGTAACAATAAAAGAGATGAAGTTTAGCTCTTAAAGGAGGTGTTTAATGCTAACATGTCAGGACAGTGTTTTGGTTTTGTTTCTGTTCCCTTCCTCCAACCAAGAAAAGTCGCATGAAATTTATCATAAAATCAGAGGGACAAAAAGGTTTTCTCAGCAGAATGCGGTGTCAGTGCTTTGGCTTAGAAAGGAATTGTGCAATTCCTTGCTGTATTTTTCCTCTTGCAATCCACTTGTCACAATATGTTGTTCCTGTGCTTCTGGAAATTGTGTCGCTTTGAATTTTTTTTAGTATTTTTTGTAATCACAGGATTTTCAGATGGAGTGTATCTGCTCTCTGTAATTTCCAAGTGGAGAAAGAGACTTCCTAGGGCATGTTCTCGCTTTTCTATTTTGGTCACAAAGATCTGCAACTTGATGGTAGAAAGCAAACAGTTCATTTTGTCAGGAAAATGCCACTTTTCTGGGTGGTTGTTGGGGCACATCTAAAGCAAATACATAAAGATTAAAAGCAATTGTCTTATGTAAATGTTCAGTGGGACTACAGGAAGCAGGTACTGAATCAGCAGTCAAGAAACTTTGGATAGGTTGCAATAAATATCTTGCCATATATATTTGTGAAATGGTGTGGGCTTGTAAATTGTGGGGCAGGTTGCCAGGAAATATCTGAATGTCGTTGTTTTATCCAAGGATTTGGATACCAATAAACAAAATTTTGCCTGAGTTTCCATGGCTTAAAGAAGTGTTGCGTAACTGCAATGTAATATTTTATTTTTATTTTTTCCCCAGGCAAACCTGGTGGCGCTGAGAGGGAGTATTAGTTAAAGCTTAGTGAGTCAGGGAGCTGTGGAAAGGCCTTGGAAAGTCGATGTGGTGTATCAGCAGTGCGTTGTGGTGGGGAAGCGTAAGGGTTCCTTTAGACTTTTGTCACGACTCAGGAAAACGCCTACAAGAAGCAGGGGAAGAGCAGCTGTAGTTTAAACCTTATACATTGTTCCCTTTTAATTTGGCCGTGTGTCTTTCTAATGAGAAGTTGGGGGTTTTATATATATCTGTATCTGTACACATAAACCTTAGAAAAGAGACAGGTAAATGTGTATGATGTAAATTTATATAATATAGACATATTATATAAATATACTTTTACATATGTAAATTAATAAAAACATGCTCTTGGAGTTGTACATTCTTGATGCCAAGTTGTATTCACTGATAAGCTGTAGACAGATAATTTTCCAGAGATCTATTAGAAATATTTTGGTGAGCCTTTCCCCCTCAGTTTTGGTGCTTTTCCAGAAAGAAGTCATTGCCTCTTTTATTCATAATTTAGTGTGATTATCTGTCATTGTCCCAAAAGGGCTCTGACAGAAGGTTGTCCTGGTATGAAAGGCTTTTTAGCTGGCGGTGGTAGGAGTCTCCTGCTGCTGGTCCATCAGGCTACAGGAGGGGACCAAGGCATCAAATTCCCACACGCTCACGGTGGAAGCAATCCGACTGGAGCCTTTGAACTGAGGCTGTGAAGCATTTTCTTGGATGAAGATCCACTCTTCGGAAATTACTGTTTAAATTTGGAAACTCCAGTTGACTTCCTTCCCACCTGGCCCGGTACTAACCCTTCACAGTCATCCAGCAGCTTCAGCGTTGCTGTGCCTTAGAAAACACTTTAAATGTTTGTAGGTCGTGTGAGAGGAAAGAAAAAACAATATAGGCTCTCCATGGTACAATTCCACCTTTTTTAACACCAGAAATACACAGCTCAAGACAAATGCTGTAAAGTCAATACATATTTTCTTCTGTTAGCTTTGTCACAGCACTGATTTATTATTTGGAGGTGAAGATGTCAAGCCGTGTAGAGGAATCCAGCGTTTTTGCCCAGTTCCTCATTTCGTTGATTGAAGAGGTTAGGTTGGACCAGATGATGTCCTGTGCTGCTTTCCAACCAAAAGGTTGGAAAAGGTTTCCTCATAATCCTTTGTTGCCTGTTTCTTCTTTCCAGGTTCTTGATGTTCCACTGATTGTTGCTGGCGGTGTGGGGATCCAAAGCCATTCCTGGGTATTCAGCATTAATCGTTAATTTGATAGACAAGCATTTATTTATTAATCACTATTAATATTTACTTTGCCCTGTTACCAGTACAACCAGAGGTCTTTTCTTGTTCGTTTGGCATTGACTGCAGTGAAAACCCTGTTCATCACTGAGGTTTCTCTACCCAGGTTCCTTATATCTGGTACTGTATTTCTGTAGCTGCATGGCTTACTGTAAGTTCCTTATGGTATCTACTACAGGAACTAAAGTTAGTTTCTTGATGGAATACAGGTCTCCTTCTTGTCAGGTTTTGCTTCTCCTCTCTCAAGCATCCCACCTCTTCATTTCCACAGCTCTAGCAGTTGAGTTGGTGTATTTCATGCAATGCAGCAATCTGAGTGGTTTGATTTCTCTGATCTGGCTGCAGCATTTTTTCTGAGAGACGAAATTTGAAGCTTAAATTTACACTTTGTAAAAGTTTGTCTTGTCAAATGGCGTTTTAGTTAGGTAAATCACTTTTCCACTGAAAGCTTTAATTTAGGGAATCTGCGAGCTGTATCTAATGGCCAGCAGGTTTTCGCAAGGAGGATGATGAACACTACACAAAAAGGTGAAAAACATGCCTTTTAATAAGAGTGGAAGTCCAGAGAGTGGTTGGAAAGCACTGTGTTGTCTACCTGGTATATGAATGGGGATGAAGGAAAGAGTGGCTGGTGAGTGAGTGTTAGAAATGGAACTGGTTTGTTTCTCAGTTTTGCTGGCAGAAGATGTATCCCATCATCGGTATGAGTGCCAGTCTGTGGCCGGATGATTTGCCTCTCAGGTGGGCAAAGGGGTAGGGTCTCTTGGCACATCAGGGGCATGTGGATCGGACATCAGAGGGGAAGGTAACTTCTCATTCCCTTAATTTGCTAAGTTTATTTTGCTATTAAAAAAAACAAAAACAAAAACCAACAAATCCTTTGGCATCTGTTAGAATTTAGAAAGTGACAAAATGCAATTGGAGTGGCAGTTGCTGACAATTTAAGGTTGATGGGCCTGTTCCTTTCAGTCACGTGTAGCAAACCAGAGTCACATTCCTGAAAATTAAATATCTGGATTCTTTTAGTTTCTTAGAAATTTTGCATGTTTTGCACAGTGGGTTAGTCTCTAGCAAACATATAGTTCAAGTGACTTTATTTGATTGTAGATGTAATTTCAGAGCGGCAGTGCCTACTAGGGGTAGGAAGGAAGCTGTGGTTTAGTAGTTACCTTATTTTTGTGTATGCTTGTTTCCAGGGAGTTGGGGAAATCCGTATCTGTATTTGTCCTTCTCACAAAGGGAATGGAAAATCTTTTAGTAGTACATTTTAAAGGAAGATATTTAAAGAAAAAAACAAACAAGAAACTGCAGATCCTTTTACTTCTGTTGGGTGTTGTGAGCTTGACCTAGTTTTGA
>VXBW01007735.1:714085-770409 GCA_013400375.1 Thinocorus orbignyianus | reverse complement strand
ACAAGAAATTATTCTGCCACCAGAGCATGAGTTATTACAAGTAAAATAGTCCTCTGCAGCTGAATTGCTGGTTTGATTGTTGCTTGATGTGAAAGATAAGCTTTATTAATCTATGTTTTTATTAAATTACTTGTAACTTATGATGAAGTTGTGTGATGTCAGGATTTAAAGGTGGGAATTTTAGTTACCTCAGTTTGAAGTACTTTCCAGAGATTTTTTTCATAATAGTTAAAAGTGCTCTTGTTCCCAGTCATCTAATTTAAAGCAATAGTCATGCAATTAGTCATCTAATTTAAAGGAATAACAGCTTAGATAACAAGAAAAAGCTGGTTTCTCTCTCTCTCTCTCTCCTTTTTTTTTTTTTTAATTGCAAAGTTTATAGTTGTATATTGTTGAGTTTTCCCAACTTCATCATTTTTTCTGCTGAAATATTAGACTTGAGTGGGGAGTCAATAGCAGAAGAATATCTGAGCAGCCCTAAGGGCCTGAGAGGAGCAGTTCCAGATGCTGAAAAAAAATTCTTATGTTCTTGTACTTTTTAAGGGACCAGTTGCTTAAATTCTTTTTCATGTTTTAGGAAAACTTGTTTTAAGTCTGACATTTGCGCATGTGGAATCTCTGCTTCTGTACCTTGAATAAAAGTGGGTGAGGAGAAGGGGTCCTTTGCTTGAAAAAAGGGAGGAAAACCTGTGTCGTGTTTAAGACTTGTTTGACTCTTCAGAGTTTCACATATGCTACCTTGTTATTTTGAAATTACTTTGTGTCAAATTTAATTCCTGACCAGATTCTTCATACCCGTACCTACTGCTTTCCTTTTAAACCCATGGAGAGCAATCTATTTTATATATACCACCCTCTTAAGTCATTGCAGCCTCTGCCAGCAAAATTAAGATGCCTCAGAAGGATGCAGAAAGAATCACGCAAAGCAGATTTTTCTGCAGCTTTTCTCGCACCTTGTTCTGCCATGAGACCAGCCTGCTCCTGCCGAGGCTCTGGCGCTGAGTTAGGCTGGGAAAAACTTTCTCTTCTGAGATTCACTTTTCTTGTGGGGTGCTGGCATCTTTTACGCTGGTCATCTCTCACAAGTACATCCCCATTTTCCCACAACTGCTTGCCATTCCATGCATTATAGCTAACTTAGTCATTATTCTATATTATTATAGGTAACTCCTCAAGAGAGCTTGGGTCAGCCAGCACCTTATCATTTTCCTTTGCTGGCTAGGAGAAAAATCACTCCAGTTGCTTATTTTAATTTCCTTATTAAATAACAGTTTGTTTTTTTGTTTTTTTTTCACTTGAAAGGACACTGTGGAGAGGTTGGTGCTGGTCTCTTCTCTCAGGTTATTAGTGATAGAACAAGAGGGAATGGCTTCAAGCTCCAACAGGGTAGGTTTAGACAGAAAGACTGGTCGGGCATTGGAATAGATTGTCCAGGGAGGTGGTTGAGCCGCCATCCCTGGAC
Source organism: Thinocorus orbignyianus (assembly GCA_013400375.1). NCBI lineage: Eukaryota > Metazoa > Chordata > Aves > Ciconiiformes > Thinocoridae > Thinocorus > Thinocorus orbignyianus. Next base: position 768,947 of record VXBW01007735.1, on the reverse strand, counting down.
ATGTTTAAGAGTTGTTTAGATATGGTGTTGGGGGATATGGTATAGGGGAGAACTTTGTAGAGTAGGGTAGATGGTTAGACTGGATGATCCCAAGGGTCTCTTCCAACCTAGATGATTCTATAGTACCTTCTATTCTATAAAATATTTCCTCAGTTTGTATTACAAAATGCAAACTAGAGGTCGAATTTTAACTCAAAATGATGGCACCATTTCTCAGCACCTGGACGGTGCGGTGTGTACATGGGTGCAAGGCGAAGAGTGACGGTAGTAGAAGCAGTTGCATGTCTTACACCAGAAACCAGCAACCAGGCAGGATCAAGGAATAAACAGTTGTGCCGAAAGAATTAATTATGTATTTGTCAGCTGGTGTGGGATAAATAATTATTTTTGTGTTCCGGCGTGTGTGGTTTTCCAGTGTCAGCAGTGTTTGGTGGCTGTCTCAGTGCACAGAGGGGAGTGTAGGTAGAACCCATGCAGCAGCGCTGTGGGCGGCAAGTGAGAATGCAAGAGCAGCTCTGATGCTCTGCATGCAGCTCAACCACAGGTTGCCAGAGTATGCTCTTTGGTTTTGGGTGTTGTCTCCGTTTTTAGGGCTGTGGGTCATACCTGCTCTTGCTGTTGTTTCCCGGTTAGGCAGGGACCTTGATGGGCTACTAGGTTGCTCATAGAGGTGGAAATCGGGAAAAAGCATTTTCTATACCTGTAATTAACATTTTGGACATCTGTAATCTTTAATATCTGGTTAATCAGAATCTCATCTGGTTTATTAGCTGCTTCTGGCTTTTTCATGCCTGTAAGTGTTTAGTTTCCCAGCTCTGGAACATGAGGTAGAGCCGCTCTGGGAGCCCCTCTGATTAACCATCCTGGATATTAACTTTGGTGGTTTAATTATTAACTAATTAATTCCTAAAAGCCAGCATGCTGTTAACTTTTTATAAACACGTGCTCAGTTCTTACACAGATGTTATTCTCAAAATCTATTTTTGGGGCCAAGAGGTTCCTGATAGCTATATATAGCTGTGTGTGATTTCCTGAGGGACCAGCAGCAGTAAATCAGGCTCCATCAGTCAGGTATGCATCCCTCCTGCAGCTTGTCATTCTCATGAGAAAGCTGAAAGAATCCTGAATTAAATTACACTTAATTGGTAATGAATTTAAATTCATTCTGTTTATTTCAGTTGTTTTTCTGCTGCTTGGAAAATAGTTTTAAGTAAAGGTTGCAAATTCTTGCAGAGATCGTGATGTCTCAGAGAACACTAAAACAGGGATGTTGAATGATTCATATAACTGATGGTTGAAAAATTTGGTGGAATTCTGTGGAATGGGTGAAAGTACTTACACCCTCTCCATCTGTGCCTTACAAAGACAGTGCAGACTGAAAGGCTGGATTTATACTTCTGTGTTTCATGCATGCAGGTCAGCAGGTTGTAATTACTCCTAGAACCTACTTGTGGCTTAATATCAAAGTTTTTCTTTTGGAGAGATGTATTGCTTCTTTCTTCTGCTTCAGGGAACTGGGGCAAAAAGTTGTCATTTGTTTTTCTTAGTTGCTACATTTTTTGTTAGTAATCTATGCTAAGACATTGATTTTCTTCAATTGAAGCATGAACTTAGATGAAATGGGATTTTGCAAAAGGAGGTACCCTTAATATATATATGTATACCATTCAGGAAACTTACATGTGCATTTGCAAATTCCGGCTGTGTAGGAACAACCTGGGGTTGAATCTTACCAGCACACAAATCTGATGCCTGCAGAAGTTTTCTTTCCTGCAGGTACAGTTGAGGAGAAGCCTCGGAAGCGAAAGACTCAATGCATAAATCTGAGAAATAGGTCGGGTTGTTTGAGCACCACCCGTATGTCTTGTAAGTTAATCTTCCCCAGCATCCACGACTGCTCTTTATGGATCTGTGCAAGTTGTGTGCCCTTCCAAGATAAGTGAAACTTTCTGAAAGTGTAAAGTTTCAGCCAAACATCAAACGCTGCAGTGAAGATGTTCTGGTGTATTTGGGGAGCTGCTTTTGTAATGGTCCCAACTGCAGACCATGGAAGATATTTGAGGTAGACTCATAAGCTTTTACAGGGAGGGGAAGCTAATTGAGCACTTGTAACTCACGCATTGCAGATGGAAGTCATACTTGATCGGTTTTATGCTACTCTTTCTTCTAGGGTTTTAATTTTCTAACCCCATATTTGTTTATATTTTCTGTTACAGAAGATTCACTGCTTTATACAGTGAAAGTTGAAGGTTTTGAATTGTGGGTTACCAAATATTTAAGATATTTTTAAACTCAGGCAAACCACAAAACAAAAACCAGCCCCTCTCCCCAGTAAGTTGGGCTGTCTAATAAGTTCTTTAGGCTCCAACTAAAATCATAACAGGCAAATCAATATTTGCTGTCCAATAATGTGCTGTTAATAATACAATTGCTAGACTGTGGAGGCTAATATCAGCTTTTCTTCCTTGCTGGGATTGTGTTGCTTATGTGCCACAGGTAACTACTGAGCGAGTTATTATCTGTTGAGTATTATGGTTGATTTCCCGGATGAGTTTGATGGCCGGAATCAAAGAGAAAGCTTTGGATAAAGGATGATGTGACAAAATCAGAGATGCGTAATGACTTTATCAACTCCTGCATCATGTTATTCTGTCTATGCTGTTACAAAAAATTCATGTATTTTTTTTAAAAATCCCACTTTCCCGGTTGCCCTGCAGCTGGATAAATAGCATAAAGCTTGTGCAGCTACTGAATCAAATTGCTTTGACTTTTTAAAAATATAGCTGTAGACTTTGCGTAGTTCAGCATCACCGCTTTTGAAGCGAGTGGTGATGAATGGGGTTTTATATGCTTTCGGAACGAGGTTTGGAAGAGTGTTTTGAGTTTCTGTGATTTTATTCCTGAAGTTTTTGATAGAAAAAGTTTCTTGACATCTTGACGCTGTGCCAGAAGCCTGCGCAGATCAGCTTACCTAGGGAGAGGGTAATTCGGGAGCCCTTTTGGCTGTGCCTCGTGTTGGCTGGCAGCACAATGAGAGGGCAGCCCTGTCATCATCTCTGCTAAAAAGTGCTTTTAACAATATAAAATGAGGTTCTTTTTCACATTCCTGTTCTGAACTGATGTCTCTATTTTAGAGTTTGGATTTCCCCTTGCAAGACTGTTCTTCCAAATGTGCCGTTTCAGGAAAGACCCTCAAACATCACGTGCACCCTGGAAACTTGTCGAGCCATGGTAGCTGGTTAATATGACAGCAGTCACACTGGTCTTGTTAGAGACATGGCTTTGCTGTTGCAATTACAACCAGTGATAAGTAATGGGCTTTAACTCCGTAAGCACTAACCAGGCATTAGATGTTATCTTGAAAACCTCGGCTTTATGACTCAATCTTTTTTGGTACCTTTCTGCATCTAATAGTGACATATTTGATTATTTTTAATTTTTTTTTTAATGTAAATTTTCAACTTGTTTTAACTTCTTGTTGTATATCAAATGTGTCACTGCATACACCAAAAACCTTTTACTGAGCAGGCTCTGCAGCTAATACTGATGAAGATACTTTCTCCGGAGAAGCAACTTCCAACTAAATCAATAGTCAATGTCTGCCAATGATGCTGAACTGTTTTGGGGGCTTTTTGGTAAGGGAAGGAGTCAGTGGGAGTATTCAGGAGTGGGGAAAATAATGTTTTCTGAGGAAAATTTCCAAATTACGTTCTAAAAGCAAGTAAATTTTTGCACAAATGTTAGCGTTGGCTTTGGGTGATTCTTGGGAATATGCTTTCACGTTGTGTAAAGAACAGATTTGGTTAGTGCAGTGAAACAGTATATGCATTAAATGCAAAACCTGAATGTCGGTGCTAAATTAAGGTTGAGAAATGAAACAGATAAAAGCTTGTGGCATCTAATGCTACATTAGCTAAAACATTAGCATGACTAGGTTGTGTTTATTTAGAAGTAAATGTAGTGTGTTAAAATGTAGCGAAAGCAAAAAATATTGCTAAAAATGTTGCTAAAAATATTGCATATATAAAATGAGATAATCTTGGTCTAGGAGTCCATTGCCAGGCAAGGTTTGAATTTTATGTGTTGCGTTTTGGAAGCATGCAATTGATAAACTTTGAAAATTTTTTTCCAGTTTATCCTGTTTTTTTTTTTTTTTCTGTAAAGGTGATTCAGAGTATACAAATATGTATTGGAGATAATTGTAAGAAAATCAGCAATTATTACTATGCATCAGAGCCCATTGGTACGTGTTGCCATAGGCTTCAGTGAAGTACTTGTAATTAGAAATTTTTCATTTCCTCTGCTGTTGCAAAATTTCCCTGGATTTATTTCCAACTTTCAGCACTTCTTTCTTGAATGCATTTTATTCTTTAGCTATGTCTGTATTAAGAAAAAAGGGAAATGAAAGTTTAAAGAAAAAAAAAAGATTTTAAGAAGTGTGCCACAAACAGTATAATTTAACCAAAGAGGGACTTGCAAAGGCTTCCCTGTCTACTTATGTTGCAGGTGGCTTTTTTGTTCAGAACACTGTGAAATACCATGCAAAAGCTGTTTTGAACTTTTAAGTGTAATCAGGTCGATTGCCTAAAGATATCAGCAGTTGTCCTTTTTTTTTAGCATGTTCTGTGAAACAAACCAAATGGAATGGTTGGGTTTTGTTGGTTGGTTGGTTGTTGTTATATTTTCAGTTGAGCCACTTTTGCATTCTGTAAGCAGTTTCAATTGCCACATTGCATTTTACCTGGGGTGAATGAAAATAACTTTAAAAAGTGGTTGGACTGATTTTACTCAAATTTTCCAAAGTGTTTGCTTCAGATGAAGCTGTCTGTCCTCACGGTCCACAGATCACCTCAGTCTGTATATCCCAGGGGACACACTACAGAAAGTGTTGGATGGATGATGGTGGTGGGAGCTCCAGCTCATGCTGCAGAAGTCACGGTCTTGAGAGCGTCTTCTGGAGTAGGAGCACAGGGTGATACAATAAGTGCACCTCTTCTGCTCCCAGCAGGATGAAGTACAGTGAAAATGAACCAATATTAGGCACAGTAGTTGTTTCCAAGAGGCCAATTCACAAATATTAAAAAAAAAAAGTAGATTTCTTCAAAGCAGTTGCGAAGTTGTATCTTGTTTAATGCAGAGCTTTTCCTTCTAGCTAAATGTACATCTTGAAGCTGGTTTTATGTGGTACCCAGCAGAACTTCACGCCTTGCATAGTAGTGGCTTGAGGAACTGGGATGTTCTTACATCTACCAAACAGAATCATGCTGGTGTATTGTAAATCAAAACTACCTTAAAAATGGCTCTTTTTTTTTTCATCAGGGAGGAATTTAAATCTGAAGTCAACGGAAGTTAAACTCTAAACGAGGGATGACCATGATGCCCTGTAAATGGATGTTCTCCACTGAAAGCAATGGGGACATTAGGGGGATTTTAAATGACTTTTTGCACTGGGGATGCACACAGGTGTGCCAGCCCCTGTCCTGGTCCCAGGCGGCAGTTGTCCAGGGAGAGATTTTTGTCTAAGATACTTCTTGCAGTTCAAAATATGGTATTTTCTGAAGCTGATGAACTTATTTCTGCTTCCAAAGTATCTGAGGAATGAAGGCTGATGGCAAAAGTCTGCTCAATCCACTGCGACCCCCAGTAGTGCAGCTGGGGTGTAATATATGCCCCTCTTCAGAAGGATGCTGTCTGGGAACCGAGACTGGGATGCGAGAGGTGAATTATTAAAAGGAAGCTGGCAACAGAGGAACAGGGTCTGTGATCTGTAGGAGCACAGCAGTTTCTTCCTTACCTTTATCACAGAGCTGTTTCCCTAAAATGCATGATTATTTATTGGCAGGTCTGTGAGGCATTGAGCAAGATTGTGTAGCAAAGGAACGCAAAAGCTTGTCTGCGAAAGGCACATGGCTTAGAGCAGCGTGCTACTGTCATTACTATCAGGTCTTTGCACTTACAGTTGTCATGTAAGTGGTTTAAAAAAAAAAGCAAAGCTACTGTATTTGGCCTCTGCCTGACACTGGTAGCTGAAAGTTTGGCAAATTAAGATTTTTTTTTCCTCGCTAAAAAAGTTATTTAAAACAGTATAATTGAAAACGAGGAATGGATTTGTGCAGAGGGGTTGTAGCCTGTAAGGCTTTGCCCTCTCTCCATCCCTGCTGCCCTGGCTCTGTGTGGGGTGTGTGTGACAGGCTTTGGTGCTGCAGCTGCAACCAGCTGTGCTCTACAGCTCCGTGTCCAAAATGTTTGCCCCAATTGTTTATGCTCATGTTAGTGCCTATTCAAACAAGGGAGAGCTTTGGTCTCACAAAACCTCCAATGTCACAAATGATTTTATTTTTTTTTACTTGTATGAATGTAAAAATTTTCCAAGCAGAAGGAGTTTATGTTTTGGGGTTTTGTTATTTTTTTAAAGTGTTTGTGTTGAAGGAATTATAATATTCTCTAACGTCACTCACATGCATACATCATCAGGCTGACTGACAGTGAAAGGGGCTGGCGGATTGGGAAGGCAGATTCAAGAGCTGTCTATGAACTGCTGCATGTCATGTCCATGTACTTAGTAGAAGTGATGGGTTTAAGGGGCATTGTATCTTTGGATTAATGCAAACACCTCCCGTATTTGCTGTAGAGAAAATGCATTGGTGACGAGCTCATGTGAATACTGTAAAAATAGTGTAAGTGGTCATGCTCTGGAATGGCAATAGAAATGAGAATTTTGCATGGCCCAGGTATAACTGTCTGGCTGGAGTTGTTGCAGTGATGTGAGCCTGGGGCTTATGAGAAAATGACAAGATAAAATTAATTACTTGAATTTTATTTTATTTTTTTAATTTATTGTGCGGTATTATATACATATGCCTTCCTTACTCTCTGCCATGCCAGGCTGACATTTCTGCATGTATTTTAAAATTTCATTTGTTTTCAAGTTTAAAAACCAAACAAAAGTGCAACACTTGAAAGTTACCCTGCGAGGCACTTACATATAATTCAATGTTTTTTGTGAAAGTCTGTCAGATGCGTCTGCTCTTAAGAAGAGTAATACAGCTTCACAAGTTTGTCATATCTCTTTCATCGGTGACTTCGTGGCCTGATGCGCCATCCGGAGGGATACAGGTAGCAAGGAACTGTCGTGGTGCAAAGAAGTTCTTTGGCGCTGTGGCCTTAGGTCATCCAAAAATCTTATCAGATTATGGTGTTATAAACATTGCCTGCCATGGGAGTGGTGGCATAAGGAATATGTTGTGTATCGCTTTTGCAGTTATGAAATTATGAAACAATTTTGTTATGGGATTGAAACACAGTATTAATCGTATTCCATTGCTGGGATGGGATTTAGAAGTCAGATTTCTTATTTGACTAATAAAAGAGGCTTTGCCTTGAATGTTTTTCGATTCTCTACCCTTGTTAGTTTCAACGATAAGTACTTTTTATCACATTGTTACATATCCCACAAAAATAAAACCAGATACTCCAGATCATCGGCAGTATTAGTATCACATTGTCTTGTCTTGCCTTTATTAAAACCTTCTTTGTCCTATTGTTGCTAAGTGATCTATCCATCTTAATATTTTCCCAATGTCTAAGTTACTGTCTGTTAATGGCATCCTAATGCATTCTGAATTGACATATTTCACATCATTCAAAGTCTGCTTACCTATCTATCATGCAGAGGTCATAACTTAGTAAGTGAAAGTCACTCGAAAGATTTTTTTTCTTTGCTATTTCTCTAATTTTCCATTGCCATGCTATAAGGGAATGACAGCTCTTCCACTCACTTATTGTTCAGTTGTGATAAAGGCTCTTCCTCACTCTGTTATCCGATATAGAGAGGAGCTTTATACGTTTGATTTCCTTCTCTTCTATTTGTGTCAGCCTGATGTGACATTAAAACTGGAAACCGGGGTGTTTTGTGCAGCTGTTCCTGGCTCTGGGAGGAACAAAGATGACCTGGCTGGTGTGGCGTCTATCCTTGCACAGTGAGACTATCAAGTCCGTGCTCGCTGGGGCTGGGATTACGTGTCACTCAATCTTGTCAAAAATTCTATGAATATTCAATGAGGATTTTAATGTATTGTCATCAAGGAAGCAATTTCTGTGTAGTCGTATTAAGCATGTTGTCATCTCTGCAGTTTAAATACATTGTTTTGCCCATGAAGTGACCTTAGGCAATTTTAAAATGGTCTCGTTTTTTTTTTCCATTTGCCTTATCCAAAATAAATTAGTTTTACCTAATAGGAATGAACCTAATATGGATCTAACACATTTGTATAGGGAGAAAGCACATTCTAATAAATAATCAGGGTATTATTCTACATAGACCAGGATTTATCTTTTCCGCTTACGCTTACACAAAAGGTATGAGATACAGTCAGGTATGCTGCAGTCAAGTTGTTCTCTAACTGAGGTTTCATAATGAGTTCAATTTTCAACGGGGAGCCTGTTAATTTAGCTCCATACTTCCACTGCTGATGATGTTTAAATCACTGTATGCTTCATCGTTGTATGTTTAGGTGTCGTTTAAGCTTCATTGCCCAGGGCAGCTTCTCATTTGCATAGATAGGCTATGAGTATATTTTCTTATACATGTATCATTGTGGGAAAACCAAGTGGGGGCCAGTAAAGTATAGATTTTGAAGTTTATTTTCCTGTGGACTTTCTGAATTGCAGAACTTTTGTAAGCACACGTCTCTGTTACGTAGGTGAGACTGTGAAAATTGTTTTTTTTGAGAGAAAATTGATGCATATAATGCTATGATGATTTCTTTTTGCAATATGTCCTTAATTATGTATTTTTTCATCTGAAATCAGAACAAACTATTTCTGGATATACAGAATGTGGCATTTTAAACTGACATGTGAATAGGAGAACCTTGTTAGTCACACTAGTGGCTGTACTGGGAACAACAGGTATACTGTCAGGTGGACTGGAGCGGTGGAACGTCTGATGTGCATTCAAATCAAGGGAGAAAACATTAGGGTTTGAAAATACTTTGTTAAAATGCTATTCATTAAAAAACCTGAAAATCCTGAAAAGTACAGAAAAGTATATTTTGCTTTAAAATTATTTGAGGAGTAGACTACTTATTAACTCAATTAAACAGTGTTTGAATGGTATATTCATAGCTCCAAAGTGTACCTCTGGGCCAACGCTTTAAAAATTAATGGGAAAATTTTGGTACCTTTTATGTTTGTGTGAGAACATGAAAATATCTGATTTTTCAGAGAATGGATTATCATCGCTTCCAGGCCCAAGCAGTAGTCACTTTTGAAAAATATAGTCATTGTTTCTGAAGATACCAAGCCATTTTCTTAGAAGTGATTGCATTCCTGTACCGAATGTCCCAATACTGGTGTTGAAACTTTTGCCAATTTTACAAGGTGACGTTCTCAGCCTTCAAGTCTGCCTCTAGACTTGAGAAAACTTCTTTAGTGCCTTCCCAGGATTGTTTCTTGTCTTTTATAAAAGCTGTCAAACTAACTTACTGATAAGAACCTTCCAGAAGTTTATTTTACTTCGGTTACTTCATGTATTAGTTATGCGTGTGACTAGTAATGCTCTTTGCACATGGATAAATATAGCGAATATATGGATAAAACTGAACTGTGTTTCTGGACGGATGCATCTATGTGCTTTTAAAGACAGGCTGTGAGGTATGCTTTATTCAAAGACACAAAGATGTCCCTTTGTAAATAAATGGATAATTCTTGTTGGAAAAGCATACTTTTTAGTAAAATCAGGAATTAAATCATTATAATCCATGATTGTGTTTCTCATTCATATTTGGATTGGCTTATAGGAGAAGAAAAACCATAAACCTCTTGTGCTTTGATACAAGTCAATCCATGGTGTCATTGATGTTTTCTATAACTTACTTGAATCTTCAGAAGCAGATGCCTGCTCTTAGGAATGAGGTGTTAGACGTAGTCAGGTTGGTCAAGTTAGGTAGAACTGTCCTTATCCAAAGATTCAATAGGTGATGAGTTCTTCAAGACTGCCAGTTGGTGCTGCTCTATGAACATCTGAGAAGATGAGTATTTTTGTGGGTTAGGCCAAATCCAGGTGTGGGTTAGTTGCATTGTGTCTGGGACAAGAGAATTTTACACCCTGCTTGCACTACAAACTATTGTCCTTGCTGCAGCCGTACCTGGAGGGCGAAGAAGGATCGAGAGCTGGGGCAGGAAGGGAATGATGCCAACGTAAGTGTTACAACCAACCTCGGCTTGGGCATTACTCTGGCTTGACAGATGACAACTTGTCTACCATAGTCCAGACATTTGAGACATGGAAAGAGCTGGGCTTTTGTAGTGGAAAATACAGAATTTCACTGGGTGTACCGGCCATGCTAATTTTCATAAATAAGTACAGGGTTGGATTTTCTAAACACAACCCGTTCATTTTTTATCATCTTTGTTAGAACAGCTTTGTGTACATGTGCAGGGTCCTGGGTTGTGGTAGTTACACTGATTTTCCCAGCATTTTGGTGAGTCTCCTCCAGTGGGTTGCTCTGCAGTTGGGGATGAATTAAAGGAAAGAAGGAGAAAAATTGTGCAGATTGATCATTTCCAAACAAAAAGGCAAAGACATGAAATGTTCCCAGCTCCTGATACAGGGTATTTACAGTATAAGGCAATATGAGTTTTCTTTAAGCTTCATGTTTTCAACCAATTTTTTTAATGTTTCAAAAGCCCCATGGTAAAGTCAAAGCAGACTGGCACAGAATGAACAAATGCGACTCTAGTACGCCTGCAGGGCTTTGCATATACATATAAAGTAGTAGTCCTGTCTGAAGTGATTTCTTCTGAGTTGCTTAGAAAGTCTTTTGACGACTTTGTGTGTTTAAAAGCATTTATTGTTGTGGTCAGAAGAAACGATATTTTTCTCATGATTTCCACTGGGAAAAGACTCTGCGGTTTTCTGCTGTTTGTAATGCCTTGCAAAGTCCACAAGCAATTAGTACTGAAACCCAGGAGAAAGAGTCGTGCTTCATGGCTTTACTTTGTTTCCCCCAAAGTGTGTGTTAGATTTCAGTACTGCAAAAATTAATTTCGTATTGTTTTGCATTCTGAGCAAGCTCAAGCGTATTGTTTTAAGCTGGTTGTATTACACAGTTGCGCTCAGGTTTTAAATGAGTGCATAAATATTTGCAGGGAAGAGGCAAAAAATCCTTACTCGTAGAAATGACTTGTCACTAATTAGTATAGAATCTGTATGCTTTACTTTTTGTTTAAGCCTATAGCTAATTGCTGTCTCACTGACTTCTCACAGACAGACATCTTTAATATCACCAGCTGAAACTCCAGAGAAATATTTTAGGGATGTATTGAATAATTAGCAAGCAGCACATATATAGTATAATATTCTAAAGGTATAAAAAGCATTGAGCTTCTTTTTACCACATGAAAAACTGAGGAACAGAATACAGACATGAAACAGCTTAATGAAAACTGGAATTTAACTTCTAAGTGCTGATAGATTTTTTAAAGTTGGCATTGATCATCCTTTCCTCGCTCCCCTCCCTCTCCCTGCCCAGAATTGCTGGGGGTATGGTAGGTAGCACAGAACCATCTGCTACCCTGTGACTCTGAAGGAAAGGTCAAAACAAACTCATACATTTAGGGTTTTTTTCCTAAATACTCGTTTAATTTACAGCTAGTGTTGTGAACACCTGTGGCTGCACCATGAGGTGCTATGAGAACACTCCTCTGGATGGAGCCCGTTTTGTTCGTTAACAACAGGCAGCAGAGAGAGGCAAATTCTGTTCTTGTGCAGCCACATCCACACTCTGTTATCTTGCTAAACAACCCAGTTTTGACTGTTATTCAATGTACTCCTCTGGAACATTGTTCTGTTTGTAATGTTCTTGCGTGACCTAAAATGAATGATGTGGGAGCTGTCAAAGTGTAAAATTAGGCACGTTATAAAAAAATCTGCAGAAGAAAAATTTATTGAGGTCAGGTAATATTTTCCTCTGCACTAGCTTTTAAAAGATAAGATTCCAGGGCTTTTTTTTTCCTCTTTAGAAATCACACTAAGCTGACAGTAGAGGAACAACTCTGTTTTCTTTACATTTACATCTCCTGTTATTACTTAGCTGCCATATGGACAGATATATGGTACCTTATAAGGTCTGCATATACTTTGAGATTTGAGTTGTGCAACCATCTAATCTAATTTGAAATAGTGAATGTTTGTTTTCTCTTTTCAAAAAGTTGTTGTTATTACTCTTCTATATACTTGGTTTGGCAACTTCTTCATCGTAAACTCCTCTTATCGAAGAATGCGAGCGATGTTCCCATACCACTGAGAAAGGCATTGACTAATATGTTCTGAATACCAAACTGGAAACTTCATCTTTTTTTGGTATTTAACATAAAAATGTTATGAGTGGCAGCACTTTGTCAAGCCAAAAGTACCAGGTAACTCAGCACCTTGTTTTTGAGAAGGATAAGATACTAAGGGAGGAATTTCTCAGCAGAGCAAGCTTGTGATTTATTCTACAAGCCCCAAATTTCAAGGAGAACTAACTTTGGAATAATATTGAACTTGATATCACAATTTTTTTACTATCTGAGTTAAAAGCCTGTTGCAAAATGGATTTTAAACTCTGGTTTTCTTATTTTTCATATTTTTTCTGTAGGCTTACTATAAAAAGAAGAAAAATTGAGCGTAACTGGAAGATTCTCCCTATGCCTGTCATTTAAAAGAGTAACAGAATTTTCAACCTGCAGCAGGCATCCCTTGTAGTCAAATTTATATGCACTTTTGATAATTGAAAAATGAAATTGAAAGATTTAAATGCAAAGTAAAAATCCCTACTAGCTTATGAGCTATGCATGTGCTTAACTTTAAAGAGCCAAGAAGTTATCAGCGTGGCAATTAATTTATTTCTTCCTTTTTGTCAGAGTCAGTAGTATTTAAAGAATGTATAGATATCCACTGTGCATCTTAACCGACTCAAACCTGTGCCATAAGCTCTGGGAGGCAGGAGGGGATGACATACTTGACCTCTGCTCACCAGGGCTGCAGGTTGCTCCATTAATGTGCTAATTGGGTGCTTCTGGTTTGCTGCAAGCCCAAAGGTGATGTACTGTCAGCCACCTAAACACATGTGCATGTGTTCCTGTATGGAACATTGTGTTAAATTATAGCTTTAAAATTATAAAGTTGTTCAGCAAATTTGTTTCAATGCTGGTATTACTGTGGAATAAGTTGCTTTAGAAGCTGGTGGCATCTAGAGGTTTTTTGAAGGGGTAACTTTGGTCTTAATAAGGTGGTGGACTGAGGATCTCTTTACATCCCATCCAGTTTTTGATTCTACCATGGAATATGATTCCCTCTAGGGGAGTAATAAAAATGCCCTGAAAAGACCCTTTTCCTTAATAGAATTTGGTTTATTAAATAAGCGCCTGTATCCATGTAAGTCTATATATGGATAATCTATTTGTACACAGACTTACTCTGATTTTAAGGTGTAAAAAAATCCTTCCACTTCTCATTTTTCGTTACACCTTTGAGAAATAAAGTAATTTGAACTCTGAAAACTCTTCAGAATAAGATTTTTCTGTTGCTTGACTGGGTAAGCGAGAAAAAAGGTTTTTAGGCTCACAGTATGTAGCGGGGGAAATGACCCAAAAAGCTAGAATAAGCTCATTTAAGTAAAAGATAAGACATCTAGACGTCTATCCATAAATGCAAAGACAATATGTGGATAAAAGTTCATGAGGTAGACTCTGATAAATGTTTTTTCACTCTTCTTTTTATCTTTATTTTTTATTAGTAGTATGATTATGGTAGGCGGAGAATACATTGTCTACTGTTTCAGAGCCAGCAGATGGAGCAAAAGAGCATGTGATAAATAGTTGGGTAAAGATACACTGAATGCATTTATTTGAGTTGGGGGAGGGGAACTGTCTTCAACCTTTTTTTTCCTCAGTATTTGAACAGTGCCACGATTTCCCATCTGTCCAATCTAGCTCCCAGTCCTCCCTGTAGTGGTGTTCCACAGTGCTTTGATTTGTTCCACTAAATGACCATTTTACCCCAAAAGGACCCAGATTGACTTCATTTTTTTTGTTGTAGACTGTCATAACTTTTTGCCAGTCCACTTCTGTATGGAAAAGTGCCTATGGGGAAAGGACTGATTCCCTTTTCACTTCCAGAAGAGTTTGGCTTTCAGATAATTTGGAGTACAAATCTTCACTTGCAAATGTCTCAGTTGATGAATTCAGCACAGTATCGGGGTGGTTTTTTTTTTCTTTTTGTCTGTTTTTTTGTTACACCGCAAGAAGACTTGCAACTGCGAGGCCACCATGAGCTTACGAGGCCATCCTTCTTGCTTGTGGATGCTGTAGGGCTTCCCAGTTCAGGAATGATAGGGAACTACTGGAGAGGGTACAGCAGAGGACCACAGAGATGATTAGGGTCCTGGAGCATCTCTCTTACGAGGAAAGGCTGAGGGACTTGGGTCTTTTTAGACTGGAGAAGAGAAGGCTGAGGGGGGTTATGATGAACGTCTAAATACTTAAAGGGTGGCTGTCAAGAGGAGGGCACCAGTCCTTTTTCACTGGTGCCGAGTGAGAGGACAAGAGGAAATGGGCACAAACTTGTACATAAGAGGTTCCATCTAAACATGAGGAGGAATTTTGAGGGTGGCAGAGCATTGGAAGGGGCTGTCCAGAGAGGTGGTGGAGTCTCCATCTCTGAAGACGTTCAAAACCCACCTGGACAAGTTCCTGTGCAACCTGCTCCTCCTAGGAGGATCTGCTTTGGCAGGGGGCTTGGTCTAGATGATCTCCAGATGTTCCTTCCTACTCCATGTTATTCTGTGATTCTATTAACTATTGCATCATGGCACGTGGCATCTTGGTAAAGCTGCTTTGGGGTTTGAGAAGGCTGTGGAGGGGGAGCATTTTCCTGCCTCCAGCAACCTGTAGCTGCACACTCTTAAATGGGATTTCATTATTACATCTCTTAAATATGGGAACAGTACGTTGCAAATGAGTTTTGGTGTGCCCCTGGTTCACTGTCCCACCCACTATAGTTTTAAGAGTAGGTTGTTGAATTGGTCATGCTGGAATAAGATCAAGATAGGTGGGTGCTGCTAAGCATAACAGGATGCTGCTAACAGGATTAGCAACAAAATGAAGACTTTTTAAGTAGGAAAAATGAGTTTTTGTTCTAAAGAGAAAGTTAAATTGTAAATCTGTTCTACTAAATCAAAGATAACTATATGGGGGGGGAGGGTTGACAGCTTTTTAGCTCTGCAGCCACTCATTCTGTAAAGAAAGGACTGTTAACTGGAATATTGATACCATTTTCAGTGGAATAAAATGATTTGGTCATAAAAAAATTATATATATGCATGCAGGAATGGAAACTATTTGTCCTTGTACAT
Source organism: Thinocorus orbignyianus (assembly GCA_013400375.1). Classification (NCBI taxonomy): domain Eukaryota; kingdom Metazoa; phylum Chordata; class Aves; order Ciconiiformes; family Thinocoridae; genus Thinocorus; species Thinocorus orbignyianus. Next base: position 753,549 of record VXBW01007735.1, on the reverse strand, counting down.
AAGAATAAAGAATGGGAGGCTTGTTGGGGTTTCCTTTTATAATTTGAGCCTATTGTTCACATTTATTTTAAAAGATCTATGTACTTAAACTGCTTAAGAGAGAACGTCAGTGGGTGGTATTTTATTTCTACCGACCTGGGCACAGTTCTGTGTGGATACATGTACATTGTGCTATAATTTGCTGAAGGAAGGTGGCTGAACGCAGATATCCAGAAGATTTTCCATCGATAAACTATGACAAACACTGCTCTTTCTTTTGTAGCTATGAATTTAGTTCTTGGTCTCTTGTTAAGCAACAAAGAAATAAATCACTGACACAACTGTTAGAATGAGAGTGCTGCCTTTTAGGCATAGTATTGACATACTTATTTTGTGATGCTGTTGAGTTATTTATATATACAACCTTACCAATAGTTTCCCAGTCTTGATGAGCTTGTGTGAGACCTCTTAGTCCAACTTAAATATCCCAGAGGACTATTCGTATTGTGACTGGTACTTAATAATACCAACAGAAAGTTCTAGCAGGCTGAGTTAGAATTTAGTAAAGGTCCTCTGGAGGATGGGAAACTTGTCAAAGTCTTATTTTTCAGACTTTATCCCCTACCTTCTCCCTTTCTGCTAATTTACCTTTACTATTTTTGGCTTTTTTTTTTTTTTTTTTTAATGTGAAGCTGTCTCCCTCGTTCTGTATGCCATTTGATACCTAAGCAGCAGTCTTCCTCCCTGCCTAAAAAGAGAAAATAAGTACTCGAGTTACATGTAGGTTTTGTGGAAAATATTTTTTGCTGTCTTAGCAAAGTGCTGTGGTGGTCCAGCGCAAAAGCAGCTGTGCTACAGCAGTGCAAAGTACTGCTATGTAAGAGGATACATCCCACCTTCAAGTTAATATCCTTCTTTGTTCCTCGCTAGTAAGATGAGATGGCTGTTTCCTTGCAATTTATAATAGTGATCATATACCCTTGACTTACATGACAGTAATTAATGCTTTAATTTCTTCAGGCCTTTCTGATGGTGCTATATAGTATTTGTGTGGAATGTAGTAGTACACTGGGAGCCACAGAGGTAACTGTAACCACCTGCTTTTGCAGGGAAAGTAGACTGATTTAGTTACTTTCTCACTGAGGTGGAAATGGTGTTGGTAATAGAAGCCGATGCTTCAAATGTTCAATTTTGTGTCATCTTTGCCAGTAGACCTCACACTGGCATCAGCAATAAAACTGTAGTGAAAAAATGGTAGCTCAAGAACGTGTTAACTGCTGACTGAGTTACAAATGTACACAGCAGGTAATGAAGCATCCCTTGCTATACTTCCTCTTTTGGAAAATATTGGGGCAGGGGGCTAGAAGCAGAGGACGGAAGCTTGTTGATGGCGTTATGGGTCCCCCATACCGATGGAGGTGGCGTTACCAACCTGCCAGGCTGCGGTGGCAGGAGACAGATGCGCTCTGCATGTCTGTGTGGCTGTAGGTGCAGATCTGCACTGTCTTGTTGCTGGTCCTGAGGATAATAATAATACTACTAATAATTAAAAAAATAATAAAAGAGTAAGGTTTTTAACTCAGAAACTTTGAAAAAGCAACTTGGTGGTGTTAGCCAGGCTAAGGAGTATTGGTGACTTGAATATCTGGAGGTCAAAGTTATAAACGCTACTTGTATCTTATGTCCTCAGCCACAGTGGAGATGTTCTGGACTGGCAGAGATGGAAAGCAACTTGTAGAAGGATATCGGGAATGCGCAGCCTCCAAGGAATGTAAGAAGAGACTGTGCAGGGAAATCAAGAGCAAAAAAAGAAAAAGTGGCATCTTAGACATGGAGCAATTAAGAGACAACTTAATCTTGCAAAAGAAAATTTAAATGATAGCTAGAAACTAATAGAAGAAAGTGAGGGAAGTAGAAGTGTGACTGCCTTAATTCTGTATGAAGTTGAGATTAAATGCAACAGGTTATAACCAAGTTGCCTCTTTCCATTCCCAAAAAGATAATGGTGGAGAAGATGGCTACTGGCAGCGAGAGTATAGAGAAACAGTAATTACTAATTTGGAAATTGTTTGTGCAGAACCAAAATTTTAAGAGGAGAAGGGAAGCTTATTAAAAGGGCTGCCAGCCTGTTAGTCTTACCCTAGTTACACCATAGAATCATAGAATGGTTAGAGTTGGAAGGGACACATCCTTTGGAAAGTGTTTTGAGGAAATAAATAGTTTCTGGTCTACTAAAACTAGGTAACTTGGTACTTCAGTCTGGGCTTCACTGAAGTGCTTAATAAGCATCACTTCAGGAAATTATTGGTGAAACTGAAGACAAAGAGAATTACTTAAAGAATGGAGAGCATGGTAGAACTTCATGGAAAGCAAAGTAAGGGAGAAGGAGGCTTGTTGGTGATGTGTGAAGTGGTCTTGCTGTGTATTTTGTTTAGTGTTTTCATTAGTGATCTTACAGGAAGGTTGTTTGAATGAAATACACTAAGAATGTGAGTTAGGACAGAACTATCAATGTGTGGTAAATGGTTAGAATGTATGGGAGGAAGACGATGAGGATGGGTAAAATACAAACGGTATCAATTTCATACCATTAGCTGTAAGGATACGCACTGAATGATGGCTATTTATAAGTTTTATTTTTATCTTTTAATAATGAGCGTCTCAGTTCGTACTATTCCACAGTCTGAAATGACAAAAAAAGAGAAAATACTGGTTGGGGTAGATGACTGCAGGCTAACTGCAAGCCCCTGATGAAATATAGCCAGGAGAGAGGCTGTGCATCAAGTATGATGAACCATATAAGAAACTTCTACTAGAGAAAGGGAGATCGTAATGTCACTGAATAAGACTTTTGTCTCATCTGAGGCCCTGTGTGTTGCTCTTGTCATCACAGTCACAAATGAAAAATTCATTCTGGGACGGGGCAAGGGAAGATCTATTAACACGATGGAGGAAACCGTGGACATGAGTGTCCTGAGAAGGTCAGACAGAGTGGCTGGCAGCATAGCAAAACGTGGGCTGAGAGCATGTGTATGTTTGCTGTCTGCAAGAATATCAGAAAATTAAAGAAGTAGGGAGTGCGAGGAGTTACTTAAGCTGAATGCCAACATTAGCATAGGAAATAAATTGATATAAACTGACAATTCCTACTTTTAGGCTTGATGCTGGGAAGCTTCTGACCATGAGTGATCGCTCTGACAGACACAGTGGGTCTGGACACTGAGCTGGCTTTAAAGTGGAGTGTGATCTGTTTTTTGAAAGAGCTTATGTGAACCAAGTGTCAATAGTAGTCAAAACCAGAGTCAGTGACCCAAAAGGTCCCTTTCAGATTTATGTTTGTCTATTCCCAATAGTATCTGAATTACATTATAACTTAGACTGAGTTAATATAAATCTTTATACAATTATTTATCCTGTGTCTGGAATTTGCTGGTCTGACTGGAACAAACGGAGAATAAAAACCAAACATTTCAGAATTCAGCCACCCATTACTAACTCTGAGTATGGTAATGTGACATTATAAGGTAGTCATACATTTTGCAAAGGAATTGTGCTTTCATGCTGCTTTGAGCAAAGTCTCAGGTTGTCTTTGCCTTTAGGATACGGGATTTTTTTTTTATTTTTTTTTAAGCCCTAAACAAAATGGTAGAAAGTACCACTCTGTATTAGGATATGTCTGTGCAGCTGTGCAAAAAGAGATAATGGCGTATTCAGCTTTTGGCTAAGATTCAGTACTTTTCATCTGTCATCAGAGGTTGAAGCAGTAATGCAAAGTGTTACTGGAAAAGTATTATTCTGCTACAGTGACAGCACCATTAAAATCAATAGAATAGGGTTGTTTTTTTTTATATATATTACAGTAAAAGAATTAACATGCCCGTTAGGTGTACGAAAGCAGGAAATTATCTGGCTGTGCACTTGTTTGCAGTGTGCTTGGGTTTAGAAGACTTTGCCTTTATTTTAAAGAACAATATATCCTGCCTAGGGCTCTGAGGGTCTTGAAAACATCAGTTAAAAATCGATCCGCTTTTGGGGAAGGATGGATGTTACGATATTGTAAATCTCTTAAACACACTCATTATAAAGATCACATTGACCACTGTGCTCTATGGTATATATAGTCATGGGTGAGTCTGAAGTTAACATCCATGGCTATGTATATCCATGAGCAAAATGATTACTAGATAGAGCTGTAACAGGGTCACTAACTAACTCTTTGCCAGTTGTAAGGTATCCCAATGTGTGTTTGCTTTTTTTTTAAGCCAGCTTTATTTTTTACAGCTTTGTTATTGAAATGTGAAAACTGGTTTCAAGCTGAAAATCTGATTTTTTTTAAACAATGTTTTTTCTCCCTATTTCTAAAAGAAATCAATTTTTTTAAACTCTTTCTTGAGATAGATATGTGGGGGTTTTTTGTTACTGGCCTATAGACCGTTTTACCTACTGCAAAACTGTTTATGGAAACAGTGTGTATTTCTTTCATATCACAGCTTATTTTATCAAAGAAAGTAGGTTTTTTTTAAAACCAGACTTAGTAAAACCATAGCCTTAGCTAATTATTTTCAAAGGCTGGGTTTAATTAGCTTTCTTGAGATTACAGAGGAAATCGATGGCATAAAAGAGAATTGCCAACTTCTTATCTTTTCTGTAAGGTTATAAAAATATTTTGTTACGGTTCTTCAAACACAAGTCTGTATTGAACTAAGACAATACTACATTTATTACCAGAGTAATTCAGGCTGTTGCACTGTGGTTTCCAAAGGTGAAAGGCTGATATATTAACCCACTGATCTGCAAGCATATGACAGTTTGTGAAAAATGTTATATATCATTCTCTTCCAAACAGTGTGGCAGAAAGCATGATAAAATGGAGTGGAAACGAATGCTGGTGTTAGCTGAGCCTTTTTAGCAGAAAGTATATTTTTTATGTCAGGAGGCACACAAAGAATCAGTTGTGGCTTTTTTGGTGGTTGTGTGAGATTTTCTGGAGAAATCCTGAAAGTCTGAGCCATCAGTTATCCAGGCCTGTCTTGGTTAGCCTGGCTTTTATTTCAGAAAAATTTGTCAGTTAAAAGCAACAGACGTCTAAAGAATGGTTCGTTTATGGCACAGTTTTTGAATGGCCATTGTGTTTGCTTTCCAGCATTTCCCCAAAGACATTTATTTATTTTTTTTTAAATTAATGCTCTCTATAAAATGAACTTTCTCTTCCTAGGGTGTGGTGCCTTCATGCCCTGGCACTGGAAGCTGCTCTGTATAACTGAGTCTTCTTATTGGAAGTGTTCGTCTGCTGGACATTGGCATTATTTTCAGTAGCCGTAATCGTTGTAGCCCCATCTGTATTTTGACTATCCTTTCATCTCCCATCCAGTACCTCAGGGCAAATGCATCCATCCTTCAATTAGTTCTTATGGGAGATGGGTATAACATCAGAGCTTATAATATATGAACTTCTGAAAATGCGTGCAATCTTCTTTTCATATGTAAATATTCTAAGTAACTTCAGAGAGAGTTAGTCGTTCATCAAAGTGTATTTTTTTCATAATTTCTGTTTTCATATTATTTTCCTTATTTTCTCTTTGATGCTTTCCTGTTTATTAGATTTAGATGATAACTCTGCTTTAGCTGGTAATTCTGATGCCAATGGATATATGAGATATTTAGCAAGTTATTATGTCAGGCACGTTGCCTTTTAGAAGTCACCTCTGTGATAACCCTGGAAAAATGAGGGAAGTGAGTACAAAATTAATTCTGGTGAAGAGAAAGATGTCCTCTTCTTTCAGATCTTGGAACACTTGTAAACGCTTGTTTCTTCCTCATTCCCAGTAAAGGAGGTTCTTCCACCCTTATTTTGGGGGATTATGCTTCAAAACAGGTTGTGGTTGTGTATTTTTTTAAGCTGGTGGCACTGAGGTGGATAGTAAGCACAGGATTCCTCCTATTTGTGACCAGTTGTGTTCCTCCATTAATAGCTGATGACCGTTGCTCTTTCGAGAACTGCTGGACCTCTTGGTGGACAAACTTAAGACTCCCGTGAAATCAGTCTTTTATATATTGCACAGTCTCTTCTCTACTTGTTTCTTCACAGACGTGTTTTAAAGCTCACTCACAAATTCCAGTTCTTAATGACCACACTTCGTTAGTAAAATAAGGTGATTTTTATTTCTTTTCTGGAACAGCGCTGCTAAATGTATGGATGAACTTGCTGTGTAGAGATATTAACAACTGACATCTCAGATTTATGTGGGAAAGGAAGTGATCTGTTTATCTCTTCAAGCTCTGAAACAGAGGAGTGAATAGCAAAGGAAGATCTCTGTTTACGTTGGTACTCACAAAAGGATCTAAGTTATAATAGTTCATAATATATAAAAAAGAGCTGATGCTTGCTTTATTCTTTGAGGGATGTGCTTATCATGAAAGATGTGACTTGTTTTGGGCTGGGACTTTTAAAAGCTTATTGGTATATCACTCACATTTCTGGAATCTTGAAAGAGAAGGCAATTTAGATCTTAATCTTGATCAATTCTTTACTTAGAGAATACCCAGAAAGGCAGGTTTGTGCAGGAGAAGAACATTTTCCTTGCTTTGACTCTTCCTCTTACATCATCTCAAGGCCACAGACAGGATTCCTAGAGTTGATAGAAATGAGATATCCTCGTCTTTTCCCAATTTTTTTCATTCCGTCCTTCTGTAACCCCTCTCACAAGAAGAAACTAAATATTTTTTTTAACTCCTGAAATGGGCAAAAAGTGGTTTTGAAGGCTATTATATCCTTTATTGACTGCCCAGGGAAAAGAACAGTTGGTACCCAATTTCTTCAAGATAAATTCAAGCTCAGATAAGATAGCTTTTTTTAACGAAGCACAAGACTTGCAATTAATTCTTGATGTTTCTGAATACCTGCATCCATAGAGATGTCTGCCTTGCCAGTAGGGAACAGTTTGTAGCTCTTGAAGGACAGTTCCTCTAAGTTCAGGTATCTGATATTTAAATCTGTCAACAACACTGTACCAAATAGAGTTGGCAGCTCTGATCGTGAGAGATCCTGCAGTAGTTGGGAAAAAAAATAAATCTGAATGTGTTTTAGTGCATATTTAATGAGGGATGGAAAGTTTTGAACTGGTTAGGTATTAGCATTGCTAAAAGCAGTGATGCCAGGTCTTGGAAAGGACTGTGCTTAAGATGTAGGCACTTCATAGGTGCCCATTCAATGGGTGCACATTTAGAATAGAACAGAATAGAATTTATAATTAAATAATTGGATAATTAATTGAATAATTAAATGGTGTATGCAAATGAAAATTTTAGGAGTGATAAAAGCTTCTGATTTCATGGTATTAGGAGGACTGACAATGTGAGTCAAAAAGAAATATAATTTTTCCTGACTGAAGAAAATTTGCTTTTCAAACATCAGATGCTTGGAAAACATCCAAAATCAGAGCGTGGACTAGATTGACCAATTTTCGGCTGATAAATCTTCTGATTCCATTTTTACTGAGTCTTCAAAATTTTAGTGATTTGCTATCTGCAGTTTTCAGAGTATTTCTCAGGGACTGGAATGCTGCCTAACTTATGCCGAGTCTGAAAAAAGTAGTCTTAAAGCATTTCAATTTAAAAAAAAAAAAAAAGATAATTCATCTGAGTATGAGCTGGGAAAGTAGACTGTAGCATATTGCAGGCAACAAGAGCTCATAGCTCTGCTGCTAAGGGATTGATCCCATTTAGTCAAGAAGAAGAAATAGGAAATCTTTCCTTGAGGGTTCAAAATACATAGTGGAGATAATCATAGAATCAGAGGATGGTTTAGGTTGGAAGGGACCTTAAAGATCATGTAGTTCCACCCTCCTTGTATCATCTAGTTCCAACCCTTTCTTGTAGGCCCCCTTCAAATCCTTGAAGGCTGCTGTAAAGTCTCCCTAGAGCCTTCTCTTCTCCAGACTCAAGAACCCCATAATAATGATTTAAGAAACTGGAGACTGGCATTTGATATGATAAACCTAAATGTATAGCCTTAACCCATATGGATGTGACTAATGCAGTCATTTTAATGAAATACTGGTTAGACAGGTCTCTGAGTAACATGATCAAGTTGAAGATGTCCCTTCTTATTGCAGGGGAGTTGGACTAGGTGACCTTTAAAGGTCCCTTCCAGCCTGAACTGTTCTACAGTTCTATTTGCATGTCTGAAGATGTGTAAATCTCTAGATTAGAGGTACAGGTAAGATGTGAACGACTTGGCATTGCTAAGGCAAGAGTTTGTCTTTTCCAGACATCGTTATTAAAAGCAGCTAATTTGCCTAGACCAAACATTTGGGTGTGCTTATTATTTTTTTTTCTTTTTTTTTTTCCTTCCCTTTCCCTTAATTGTATGAGTAGCAGATTTTAAATATGCTGTGTTACACAGGTAATGTTTCTCTGTGCCTCTGCAATCTAATTATGAAGTTTTCCTTTCTTCATCTCTTAATTGGTAGTCATTTTTGTGTTTGGAAAAGAGAGAGTTAAGAGGTAGAATACTGAAAGTAGAAATGAATGAGTTTGACTTAAAAAAAGTCACCTTTTTTTTTTTAAGGAAAGTTTAGTTTTCTAATAAAAGTGGAAAAAAACGTAATTTTTTTTTCTTATGTAGACTTTACTTAAAACCAAATATCAGGGTGGTGGGTTTTTTTTTGTTTTTTTTTTGTTTTTTTTAGTTAAATAACCAAATATGCTATAGATGACATTTTCACTGCTTAAATTACATTGAGGAATTTTGTATTTGTCAGACATTTAAGGGCTGTTGTTTTGATATGTTAAATAGTGATTTTGACTTCAGATAGCTGTGCAGAGAAATATGTAGTTAAAAGTCTTCTCCCAGCTTTAATATAGGTGATTTAAAACTATTAACCCTAAAAAAATTCTTACCTTTGAAGGGATAGTTTATTTCCTAAATTTAAGAATGTAGCTACTTATTTATCTTGATTTTATAGTGGTACGTAGTAGGAAATTGCAGTTTTAAAACATATCTCTGCTATGAAAATACTAAACATTGATAAATGAGTACCTCATTTCTTCTTATCAAGATAAGAACAATACATGACAAATATTTGTATGGTGAAAATGAATATATTGCCATCTTGGTGTTACAAATCTTACACTGATGTAAGTGTACAGCTGAAAATCTCATAAATCCATTAGGTTTGTGATACACAGTACTGTTTTATCTGCCCGGTTTGATACGGAGAGCCCTTAGGGATATGATTGGTGCAATACTGGCACACATTTCAGTGGTGTCCGCTCTTCTCGTTCAGTCATGCTGATTTATACCCTCCAGATCTGTTTTCAAGGCCAAATTTTAAGAGGAGTTTTTGTACAAGAGGTAATCAACTCCATTGGGAGTATTTAGGTGCGGTATAAATACCGAAATGATGAAGTCTGCAGAGTTTTGTGGTCTGAAGATTTGTGCAGTCAGCTAAATGAAATGCCTGGTAATCAGATGTGTGAGGCTCAGCATCCGTACCAGGTGTGCACCCGCTGAGGTCAGACCCTGGCAAAATCAGGGTCCAAAATCATGTGGGAGTTACCTGGCCACCTATAGGTGCCAGCAACATATATATATATATATGATATGACTGTCCTGAAGGCCTACATAGACCATGCAAGTGGCACCAGGGCCACAGTGTGTCTCATTGAATCTGGAAGTTGCTGATCAAACAAATCTCTTCCCCCAAATGCCCATTTCTCTCTGCAAGGCCAGCCCATCTGCAGCTGAGCACCAACCCAAAGGCTTACAGTTGCAGCAGCCAGGGCACCCAGTTACATCCGCTGCCAGTACAGAAGATGTCTGTGTCGATATACCTGAGTATATAGAGAAAAAGAACCTATATATACATACAGAGAGCTCATCCATTTATTTTGCTATTCTAATACTTTATTGAATTTAAATTAAAACAGATCTTCTACGATTTGAACTTTTAACGGACTAGTTATTGTCATTCTGCTGTAATTGCTCTTTAATGTCATTTGAATAACAATTGGAAAGGGGAAAACAAAATTTATGTGCAATTAAACAGCTGCAGCTGCACCAAACACAAGTGTGTGAAAGTTTCCAAATAGGAACTTTAATTTGGCAGTGATTTTGGCAAAATAATTGTCCTTTTAGTGCAGCTCAACATCTGTGTGTAGTTTAAAAGTTTTGTTACCTCTCAGATAATTAGCTGCCTAGCTTTCATTGTGTTTTAATGTGGTAAAAGACCCCAGTATAAAATATTCTAGCTTTAAAAATAGCAAACTGTGTTGTATTCTTGTTAAATTTATGTATGTTTCCACAGTTAGCCGTTGCTAAAGGGTATAAAAATATCTAAGCAGTGTCTCTTATAAACACCGTTTCAAGTAACAGTGTACGAGAAAATACTTGGGGGAAAAATAATATATACACATCCTTCCCACACTTGGCTAGAAAAAATGTGTTATTATTTGAATTGTCATTGAATCCCAGTGTAATGTGCAGGCATACAGTTTTACTTGGGAAAAGTACTGTGTGATTCTCCAGAGATGGATACTTTTTTGTTTAAAGAAAGCAAGCTGCGGTGATTTTGAGGTGTATGGCTTTGTGAGTCCCATGTGTACAACAGCCCCTCTTAAAAGCTTTAATTTCTAAAATATGAACTTTGACTTTTAATCTGCCATTTTTATAGACACTCTTTACAAGTCTCAGTAAATACATGGCTGAACAGCGCTGTTGTTCCATCAAATCCTTCCATACTAGAAGCAGGGGGGCAGTTTAATGAATCTAATGGGAGACCTGCATAAAGTAGATGAAATGAACGAGTTACATAGCAAGTGGTGAACATCTAGACCTTGTTGCTTTGGGAAATCGTGAAGGTAGATTGTATCTGCCAAAAGCACTGAAAAATGGAGAGAACAAACTCTTGGACATCTGATCCATGGGCACTAAGAGCAGTTGGTGGAGACCTATCCTCTAATATCCCAAATGCAGCAGCTACGGATGGTGGAACATCAGTACAGCAATAAGCTGTATTTTGGGCATGCATTTAATTTCCAGTACCCTCATTAATGTAGTCCTTTCTGTACACTAACAAATAATGTATGTTTAGTGTTGTGCCTATGCAAGTTTTAAAAGATCTGATACCATTGATATGACCTTTCAAACTGTGTAGGAAATACATAACCTGGCGTGCCAGTCCTGGAGTTCTCCACTTAACCTTAATCAAAACATCGCAATACTTCAACCTCTTAACCATTTTCTTTTAAACATCTTTGACATTAATAGCTTGTTCTAAGAACACCTGTGACGTTAACACTGGGTTTTTAGGCTTTTTTTATATCCAGCATTCATCCTTCTTGGAGGTGGACAACCTTTTTCTGACGTCCTTCTGACTCTGTGGGTACAGGGTGAGGAGGCAAAACCCTACATGATGGACAGGCTCTGGTCTGGAGGTAAAAATCAAAGTCCTCTGTCAGGGTTAAAAATCACCTTTCAACCATATTTAGGTCTATCTGTTATGAAGCATTAAATCTCTTTGAATACTTTGTAAATCAAATAAGCCACTATGCAATCTACACAGGCATCTCTAGACAGACCTTATCCTTTCTGTTTGGATATTTATTGTGGTCTAGCCAGAAAATTTTGGAAGAGAATTATCTTCATCTGTTTTTAAATGCATATTACTGCCAGGTGAAGAGATTGTTGTCTTGTGCTGTGGTTCTTTTAAGCCCAAGTGTAGAAAATTGTTAAAGTCGGCCTTTCAGGCTATATGATTCTTATCTGCATACAGACCTGCCCAAGAAAATTGTTTTAAGCTCAGTTAATTTCACTATTATTTAACCTCTTGTTCACATGTGTGATAATGAAAAGGGAAAAAATGCAGACTCTAGTGAGATGCTTGTAAGAGGTAAATAATTCAACTTTAAAAAATCAGTTGTAACTTGATTTCTTGGCCTCGTACGTGCTCCATCTGTGCAATTAAAGCACCTCCCAGTCTGTCCTCTCAATTCCCAGATAATGTTTGAACTTTTCATTTCTGGCCTAACTACACATATTTCCAGCACTAACCACTTCTTAGTAGTCCAAGATAATTTCTCCTTACTTAAATAGAAGACTTGCTTTAAAAGTGCACTGGTTGAAGAATCTGGGTGACTTTTTGGGTTGCAAACTATATTAATTGGTGCTCTGTTTTCTCCTCACGCTTTTAAAGTATCATTGGGGTACCAGGAGAGCTCAACTTTCTCCCCCGGCTTTTGCCTCAAAGTGTGGAGTGTAAATTGTGACTGAAGATCTGTGGTGGGAGGCTTGAGGTAAAGGAAGATGAATCTCCATGGCGACATGGAGCTCCAGACAATTCTGACACGAGCTGGGCAAGTAAAAGGGAAATCTGATGAATATTGATAGACTCCCAGCCGTCAGCTCTGCTTCAGAGGCCACCAAGCACCAACTTACTGCACATTTTGGAAAGTATTACTATGTGGATACTCCAGTCTTGATGGTTTTGAGGCATTCATGTTTGGCCGTGGCCAAAGACAGCATGCTGGGCTGTCTGAGTGTTTGGTCTGACCTAGGACAGGAATTTGTCTAGTGTTAATCAGAGTAGGTATCAGACAGCTGGAGCAAAGGAGGATTCCCAGGAACCAAGGAAGACAAGCAACCAAGTGGTCAAATGCAGGTCAAGAAACACAACTGGAAACTATTTAGATATTCCGTTAGGTTTTTAACAAATACTTTATCTTCCCCTTAGTTGCTTTCATAGCTTTACTTTAAATTCTGTACTTAGTTGCTTGATATTTAATGATCTTAATTTTAATATATTTAGCTACAACTATTTTGCTACACTTTCTGTTTAGACTTAAAGAAACGCGGTGTCTCCAAATTATTTAGTAATATCATTTTCAGCATATATTACTATCCCTTGAAAAGTTGAAACGTACAATTATATATGGATGTGACAGAGTCATTTCATGAGTCTGTCGTGCAAAGAAGATAGTTTCTTGATGGATTTATTGTGTAGTTTGAGTAATTCTGGACAAGAGTCCCACAGATTTTTATTTGATGTATTTTTAATTTAAAAAATGTCTTGGATTAAATAGGAGAAGTTATTATATATTAATACATTTTTCAAGTATTACACTGCTCTTAAATCAGTCTTTCTCACACATATTATATAGACTTTGCAATATCAAAAATGAAAAACAGCTTATAGGCTTGAGGAGTAAAGATTGCCGGCATTTATCTGGATGTGACAGAGAGAAAAATTAATTGAAGGCAATAAAAAAAGTGACAGTATATGGTAATATTTTTATCATACCAGAAGTCATTAGATTTTCTTCATTGGGAGCTGAAAGTATAACGTATTCTGGTTTTCTCTTTAGCTATATGAAAGACTGATTTACTTAGGCCTTCCTAATGCTGCTCTTCAGAGACATTATCGTTTCCCATCAGCCGAAGTGTGCTTTCATAAATTACACAAGACAAAACAGGAGGTTGGAGCTTCTAACATGCAGCTCCACTTTTCTTTCTTGTTATGTCACTAAGTAGGCAGTAGCCCTGACATGTTTGGTGTCTGATTTTCATGGAGTTTGTGCATAAAAGACGCTTCCTAAATCTTTAATGTGCATCTTTATAAGCTGCCATCCTTTTTTATTTGCTTTGGAAAGGCTGCAAATAAATTTGTGTTTAATAAAATAGAGGCCATTTTTTTCTCTTATTTTTCTTTTTCATGGATGTAAATTCTGTTTCAGCAACTTAATTTCGTACATTTTTCTCCTCTCCAAATGCGCACAAGTCTGGGAAGGTAACTGAGGGAGAACGCTAACGTGCAGTGTTTCAGTTTACCAGGTTGGAAGCAGGAGGCTGAATTTCTGGCATGGTTTTCAGCTATGCAGTCGTGTTTCCGATGTGTGCTCGTACCGATATCCTTTGGAAGCCATCTCAAACGGCTTCTCGTGCCAATGCACTTCCAAATCCTCCCCTTCTCAAGCTGGTATTAGGAACAGCAGTACCGTAACTGGCTTTGGGACTCTGAGCTCTGCATATCAAAGAGCTCAAAGGAATCATGTTTCATAAGAGGGCTACCTGGTACTGACTCCCTGCCTAGTTAACTAAAATTATCTGAACCCAAACTTTAAAATTTCTCATTGCTACCTCTTTCTCTAAGCCTGCTGTGGCTGATAATATTGTAATGGCCTCTGTTGGTTATTACATGAGTGGTACCATGGGTGATTAAAGGGTTAAGGACAAAGCATGCGAAAGAAATGTTATTGCTGTTCGTCTTTTACGAAAGTACTTTTTATTTTTAAATGAGTGGGAGAAAGGCATGAAGGAAAACATAAAAAATAGTCTTATCGTTGGTTTCCAAAAACACAAGTCCAGTGTTTTGGTCCTTGTTTTTTGCACAAGTCTCCTCAGAGTCTGGGGTGAGGGAGGAAGGGGAATTCTGTGCACAAGTAAGTGGGATGCCTAGATACGTTCATTTGTATATACTAATTTGAAGGGTCAAGTTCCTAACCATGCTGGTATAGGAAGCTGACTGGCTTCATATTATTGGTGGATTGGTTGATGTCAATCAAGTCACTTAACTGGCTGTGCCTTTTTTTTTTCTTTTGTCTTATCTGCTTCATCTTTAACGAGAGACATTTGCTCATTCTGAGTTCACGCCATGAGTCTATGATTTCATCTGGCACGTTTAGATGTTACTAGAATAGGGATAATAATAGGCTGGTTGGAAAATTTTTAAGATACCCTATTTCTCAGCTGGTTGATTTTCCAGCAATAAATGCAGGTTTCCGAGTTAATTTTGGCTTCCATTGCAGTGTAAGTGCCTTCCTCTCTATGCTGAAGCTTAATTTCTCTTAAATATAGAATTTGTACATATATATACACCATCCAAAAACCTGCGTGTGCATATTTTTATTGGATGAGCTTTGGCTCAAAAATGGAATCATACCATCATTGTTTGCCTGTGAAATGTAATCTATTTATGAAACTAAAAAATTGTGCATCTCATTTGTAGCCTACGCACCTTTGCTGTGTCTTCAACTGGAAAGGCTGTAGTTTGCAAGTGCTTTTTTTCTTTGTGAGTAAGGTAGTGGTTAAGACTTACAGGCATTCACTGCAAGAAATTCCTGAAGTCAGAGACTTCTGCCATTGCTAAATATAGTACTCACTCTCTTTAGCACTGATCAAAATGTTTAACATAAAGGCAAGCTGGCTTTAGAGGTGTTTGACATTTTGCACTCTGGATGAAAAGCAAGTTTTAGTTGTACCTTAATACTGGATTGAAAACAGAACTCAGTAATGTGACTCCTAAAATATATCTCATTATTAAATATAGAACGTTTCTCCAAATTTTTTAAAGACAATATTGACAGAGAGCAAAACTTTATTTATGATTGTACAGTTGTAAATCTTGAAACTGTTGATGTAAAAACATAATGTAAAACTGATATAAAAGTAGCAAAAAAAAAAGTAAAAAGGACATAAAACTAGTTTGGGTTTAACCACCTAGTAATATTATATCACTTTAAGCATAATAGACCAACACCAGGATTCAAAATTAATGTTAAGAATTAAATGTGTTTGCATATATAATAAAGTATTTGTGCATGCCTGTAGCAGTTTCACCATACAAACCTGATGTTTTTCATATTAAATAATAAAATAGAATAGCATCTGCTTTTAGGGGAAGTTGTTCTTACCAGGAAAACTAAAGTAAGAGAGGAGAAATGTAGAATAGCAACAATATGTTAATTTTTACTCTAATTTTCCCTGTAATCAAGTAAGCTCTAAGTGCCAGGACATTTATCTCATTTGTCAGGACGTCCAAGTTGTTCATTATCACCCACCTCAAATAAGCCAGCCTGTCTGCTGCATTGTGTTAACTACTCAGTCGGTCAGAAAAAAATCTTCTTGTTACAGACAGATGGTAAAGAGATAGTGGGAATTAAATAAGTAAAACAAAACCCTGTGAAAACTTGTTGTTTAGAAGTACATATTAGGTTTTGTTCCAGAGGCCAGCTAGTTTCTTGCAGTTGCTGACTCAATAAAAATATAAAATTGATTTTGTTTATTCCATTTAACATGCACCAGACTATCAAAAGTGCCAATTTACAGTCTGCATATTCTGATTTATTTATTTTTTTACAAAAGAAGGAAGGGCTATTCCAGATGTTCTGTCATTACAAAAAAAAAGGGGGCAAAACAACCTGAACTCTCTCTCTAAACCTGCCTGTGATACAGTGCAAAAGTATAATAACCCTATCTGTGTCAGAGGGCTGATGAAGCACCTGAAGAAATACTTGAATTTCATGTAAATGACCGCTTGAAAATATTGTCGTCTTGCCAAGATTTTATTTTAAAGATTGTGTTCAGAGTCATGCTGACATGGCAGTGTGGAAACCTGGCACCAAGGTCAAGATAAATGGCTTTTGGAGGGAGGCTGATGTTTCTGCCAGTGCTGGGGACACTGTGCTCTTTGCAGAAAGCATCCAGAGTAGGTTGTTAGAGGTGTGATGGTCTTCAATTGTTTTCTGTGTCATTCTTCGTTATGGTGTCTCAGCCTGAGGCAGAGTCATCTTTCATTTGCAGTTGATCAGAAGCCATTCTTGTGGGTCTTCTAACAGTCACAGAATGGTTTGGGTTGGAAGGGACCTTTGGAGATCATCTAGTCCAACCCTTTTGCCGTGGACATCTTTGGCTAGATCAGGTTGCTCAAAGCTCCATCCCATCTGACCGTGAACACTTACTCAATGGTAATTAAAGTGAAGAGTCGCCTTCATCACTGATCCTTTTCCTCCTAAACTTTCATAGCAGGGTTCCTATTGCAGCAGAACATTTGTTTTCCTTCTCTTCCTCTTCCTTCCCTCAACATCTTAAGATCAGTGTTTCTTGGGGTTACAGCATTCTTCATTTTGTCAGTAGCAAAGTCTTGACAGAAGAGTTTTATGGATCTTCCGTTGCAGTCTAGCTGTCAAATTCAAACTCTACATCCATTTTCTCATTTTTTTGGTTCTGTTCTTCTCATAAGAACTAACCTGGATCAGGTCTAGTCGATGAGCTTGGTAGTCTCTCAGGGGGGTGTACTTGTTCCATCATTTAGATGTTGACGTCTTTAGGGAGTGCAGTGTAGGCAGCCAGGCGATGTGTGACAAGTTTTTGTACCTTGCTATTACAGACACAAGAATAAAGAAACTTAATGACAAAAGCATGTTGTACCTTTAGAACTTTTACATCTGGCAAAGAAACTGTTGATTTTATTATTGGATTTGAGAATTTTTCTCATAAAGATACTTTGTGTCAAAGTAGTGAAATGTTTGGAATACGTGCAAACTTTGGTGATTGCCTTTTATTTTGTATATAACACAAAGTATTGATTTTTTAAAAAAATAATTTAATCAAAGGTATCTTCAATGTTTTTCTAACTTTTCATTAGTATTTTCAAATACTTAATTTATTCACATTCTGTTGATGCTGTTTCTAATTTTAAAATTTTTTTCAACCCTCACTCGTCTTTTCTGTTTAATAGACTAACTCTGATGCTGTCAGTGCTTTGTTCTTGAAATACTTTTTATTATCACTTCTTGAATTTTTGCATTGCTGGAGTGATTGACCATGTAGGCTCTTAGAAGTAAAAACTGAGATAGTAGGTGTAGCATGAAAGACATCATTGGGTGGAACATGCATTTGGCACCTTAGGTTGGATGTGTAATGACAAATTCTCTAATTCTTATTCCTAAGAAAGAGTACTTAGTTCTGTGTATCTAGGTCAATACTTAACCATTCACCACCCTCACCTGCCCTACTTCCAGTTGAACTTTGCCATTTGAATATTATTACTCTGTACTACTTTGCCACCGTGTTATGGTGTTGTGGATGGAAATAACATTCTAGCCCCTTGCGTGCCTGTCGTGTTCCCCAGTCTAGGGAAAACTGGTGTCCTGGCCAGAAGAGATTCAGGGTTTGGATGTTTTTGATATGCATTTAAATATTTCATTGTACTGTTTGACAGATTAATTGCATTCTTATTTTCCACCTACATTTTGTATTGCATCAACACAGGCAATGCTTCACCAAAGCTGCGTATCTCCAGAAGCTGAAGGAATTGTGTTGAAATGTCTGTTTTATTGTGTTTTTCCAAATGACATAGTACTAATACCCAATAAGATTCCAGAAGGGAGAAATGTAGTATTTGTTTTACAAACACTATTTACTTCCTTTTGTATGTGTTGTCAGTTGAGCTTCTTGATTTTTCCCTTGTTTAAGAAAGGAAACGAAGATTGAAGTGGTGATTACTCAGGCACGTTGAGTCGTGCAAATGTCTTGAGTAAATAATTTAGGAAAAGAATTACTTCCCGGCATTTGACTAGGGGATGACTTAGTAAGATTGACTATATTTTAATCATCACATTTGTGCTTCCAGTTATTAGAAGTATTTTGTTACATGGCTATAAAGGCTAGCAATTAAAATGTAATGCTTCTGTCTCATGCAAGAATAAAAACCACCTATTTAAACATCCTTGAGACAGCCTAGCTGCATCCATTGAATTTCTGTTTTGGTACCCAATCACTGAGCTTGGGTTTTTTTGATGTCACACACATAAATACCTGCACAGAATTTTTTTTTTTGTAGCCTGTTTTACTTCATCTACTGTATGGAGTTAGATACTGGATGTGGCCTGTAGTGTCTCATCTAGTCTGATATTTCACTTTCAGTAGGAGAAGCTGCTTCCCCCGACAAGGATTTGAGAGGTACCATTTGGCCATTACTGTTCTATGGTTATTTAATTCCTGAAGCATGAGGAGTTGTTTTTATTTTGTATTATACTTTAATTACAAAGCTTTTAGGGGTCCTCTCCTTTGCTTTCCACAACATTCTCTACAGTAGAGGCTTTTGGTCTGTTTTTTGGGAGTGCTGTGTTTTGTGCCTTGGCAAAAAGAGTAAGTCACTATATAAAGTTGGTTATACCTTCTAGGTAGTTCACTCCCTCTTTAAATCCCTTTTAAGCTCCAAATATGCCAGTTATTCAGCAAAGAGCTCGTGATTTTTTTAATCAAATGACAAAGCTGTGTTGCCCTTCCCTTTAGTTTGAACATGAAGTGGCCATTCACAGGAAGAAACCTGGTTCAAAACCAGACAGAAGATTCAAGTAAATCTGATGACCTAAGGGTATATTGTTTCCATACCTCTCTATGTTGACATGAAATATGTTCATCTTCCTTGCAACCTTCAGTGTCAAAATATTTCTGCTATTAAAGTGAAGGCAGCAATGACAAAAGTCCTCTTGTCAAGTACATACTTTAAGTACAAGAATGGAAATGTATGTTACTATTCTGCAGGAGATGAATAAACTTGTGTTACATGAAGCTTAAATATGGTTGTACAAACCCAGCATGTAGCCAGTCTCCAGGACCTTCAGCTTCTCCTTGCCTGTCTGGGAATTGCTGGTGCAAGAGGAGCTCAGGGTGCAATGCACGTGGGCTTTCTTCATTGCCTGGTTTCTAGGGAGGAGCACAGAAATATCCCTTTGTAAACTGCATATTCTCAGCTGGGTTGATAGAGATGTCCTGCTGGTCCAGGTGGTGTGCTGCATGACCCTGCATTGGTCTTGGAACTAAGTGATGGGATGAGATGCACCAGGAATGGTTTTAGGGTCATGAAACCCCAATAGCTGTGCAGTTTTGCATTCAAGACATCTGGAGAACATTTTTCTATGATGAAAGCCTTTTCTGCTTCTTTTTCTCAAAAGCGATGTTATGAACTTAAGGCTACATTTAAAAAGGATGTGAGAGGACAGAAAAGTTTGATCTCAAGTTCTCTGGATTATGTTCAGTTTGAAATACAGAAGCAGTGGTTTGCTGCAGACTGGTGTGAGCAATTCCCAGTGATATCTGCAGCTGCTGAAAGACAAAGAAAAAAAGAATTAGCGAGAGGACATGGTCCTGAACTCTAAAACTTGCTCCTTTTCTGAATAAAGTCCAGATTTTGTTATCCTTAGGATACCATCAAAACTTGAAGGGTGTTTCTGTGAGAGGACTCTGTTGTCTTCTTCATTATTGTGTTGCAGATAGGGAAATCTATGGAGGTTTTCCAGAGTTCCTGTGATATCTATGATGGTTACTCATGAATTTGTTATATAAATTAACACCTTAAAGCAAAAGTGCTCATATTGTTGATTAAGTAGAAAGCATAAATCTGTCTATGTTTTGAGAAACTGTTGGGAGAATTTTCAGATTTGTTTTTCTGTTTGGTTCTACAGGAGATTGGTTGAGATGAAGTCCACTCAGTAGCATCATCATGATTCAACAGATCTTCTCGTGTCAGAAGTAGGATATAGAAATGTTACTTTCTGCAGGTTGAGAGGCTTGTTCAGCCTGGAGAAGAGAATGCTTAAGAACTACTTCATTGCAGCCTTTCAGTACTTAAAGAGAGCTTATGAGAAAGATGAGGAGAGACTTTTTAGTACAGATTGTTGCAATAGGACAAGAAATAATGGTTTTAAACCAAAAGAAGATTCAGACTAGATAGAAGAAAGAAATTTTCTACAGTGAGGGCGGTGAGACACTGAAACAGGTTGCCCAGAGAGGTGGTAGTTGCTCCATCCCTGGAACATTCAAGGTCAGGTTGGATGGGGCTCTGAGCAGCCTTGTCTGAAGTTGTCCCTGAGCATTGCACGGGAGGTAGGACTAGTTGATCTTTTAAAGATCCCTTCCAACCCAAACTATTCTTTGATTCTGTGATTTTTTTGTCATCTTTTACCATCTCACACAGATGTCAAAATTGGCAATTAGGTCATTTTAAGCATTGAAGTTAAGAGGAGCTAATTATTAGTATTTCAATGTGGGAAACACTGGGGAGGAGTTTGAGGGTAGGGGCGGACCAAGCGAGGTTACCTGGCTGGGCTCATTAACTACTCTTGCAAAGCAGCCAGTAACACCCTGCCAAACCCTGTGCTAAAAGGCAAGCAGGGGTAGTCCTTCAAACGTTTTCCTGTGAAAAGAAATCTAAATAAATCAGCGCTATTACAAGTTACAGGTGTAGCGATTTCAGGTACAAAACCCCACCTTGGCATAGTGTTCTACTGCATTTCCCTACTCTGTTCAGTGATTTATGTCAGAAATCTTTCCTCTTTTGGGATGCACTCCTGTGATTTGGGCCATGTGGTTTGAGATGATGAACATCAAAATCACTTATGTAAAATATACTTAAAAAAAAATATCTGAAATCAGTGGTTAGGAATGAAAGGCCATCAGTATAAGAACTATCATCAGTCTAATAATACTTTTATGCACTGCTTATGAACAAATATTTGATAATCTGGCCATCTCTAGGGCAGGTAATTTGCTATTAAATAAAAAAAAAAGTGAAAAAAAAATTAAGAATGTTATTTAACCCGAGCCAACTCCTTACTAGAACAAAAATCAGTTTGTCATCAGTTATACTTGATGGAGTTTTAAATTACCTTTATTTCATAGGAACATTTAGCAGACTGATCTATATTTAAATCACAAGGTTTGTACTTAGAACATCTAGAAATTAGGTTATTATTTATTAAAAAACCCCACTGCATTCTTTTTTCAGTAGTGATGAATGCGAGAAAGAAAAAATTGTTTCCATCATCAAATGTTCAAGTACAATTACTTAGCTGTGCTTGTACAATTACTGCTAAAATGTCATATATATAAATGGACCTATAATCACATTTACAAAAATGTACCAAAGGATGATATTTTTGTGGCTGCCAGAAGAGAATACTCTAGGAAATATCACTTAATCTGGGTGGTTGGGTTTTTTTAATTGCACCTAAAAATATACAAATGGATATTTCTTTCTGAATAGCCACGTTGTTGCTTGTATTGTTTAGCACAGATAAGAATTTAAGAAGAGGCCTAGGCAACAGTTAAATTAAATTTTAGAAGCCACACTCTTCTTAAGAGCCGTAATTTTGCTCCCAGTAGGCTTTTAAATGCTACTCACATGCTGACATCCAAGTCCCATTATAGATGTCAATGCTTCTTAAGTTAGGCTTTGTTTAAAAAGAAAAAGACTTTCTTTTTGAATGAAACGTGGAAGCAAATCATTAGGTTAAATTGCTGAAGGAAATGATAGTGTAAATTGGATCTCTGGAGTCCTTGCACAGCTTCCAGTAAACTTGGAAATCTAAGGGCATCATATGGGTGGGAAGAGGGAGAGGCTACAAAGGAGGAATTTAGAAATACTGCCCTGGCATGCAGGGGTGGTGTTAGGAAAATCAAAGCTCAAGTTGAGACTTGAATCTCAAGGGCAAGAAAAAGTTTCTGCTGCTGCATTGGTAGTGTGAGGACTGGGAATGTGTTCCTGGGGACATGAAGCAGAAGGACAGGCAAAAATCTGGCTGGATTCAGGGATGAAGGGAGTGCAGCGGACATTATTTCCCTCGCTTTTGACAAGGTTGTGGGTGCTCCTTTCCACAGTTGGGAGGTTGTGGTTTGGTGGGCAACCAGAAGGGTAAAGCTGTGGTAAGGATGGTAGGGCTCAGAGGTTGCATTTAGTAAAGTCTCCTTTATCTAGAGGCGGCAGCAAGTGGAGGATTTACAGGGGTTTGTCATGTTAGAAGATTCTGCTCATTTAACAGTAACAGATGAAGGCACCTAGTGATATTAGAACTGCAGCTTTTGACTATAACCAGTATCTTCAGATTTCAAAACTTGTATGTATTTCTGAATCTTACTCATTTAGTTGTGTAATAGCTCTTCACTGAGAAGAGGTTAACATTGACTGAAGAGTCGTTTAGATGTGGTGTTGGGGAATATGGTGTAGGGGAGAACTTTGTAGAGTGGGGTTGATAGTTGGACTTGATGATCCGAAGGGTCTTTTCCAACCTGAATGGTTCTATGATTCTATGACTAAAGGAGAGTCAGGAGTGGAGGACAAAGTCAATGAAGATTTTATTCCCCCCAGTAAATTTATCAGCACCCTTCTCTTGGAAGCTCTTTCAACATGCAGGACATTTGCTAGCTAACCAGTCATCAGTAAAAGTATGCTATTTAAGGTGTCAGGTTCTGCTTAGTCCTTGCAAAAAGATGGGACAAGTACACACAACTTCATTACCTTCACCTGATCTTGGGAGGAAGGTAAATCTCAGTGGCAGATCTGTTGGTTGCAGGAGCAACAAGTTCTGGAGCTCAAAGGGCTCTCCTGGAAAGGATTACTCCATCACAAAAGTCACTCCCTTCTGCTTTCTGAGACTTGTGTATGCTGCCCCATCTGATGTCAGCACAGCAGGTGTCAACTTCTTATCCCACAAATACCTGTTTATAGCTGGTGTTTGGTTTTCCTATCATCTTGCCTATAGCTAGTTTGGAATGGGAGCGGGAGCTTAGCCTAGAGACCATTTGTGGTGAAAGATTGTTCTTATTATTTCTATTTTTCTAAAAATCAGGATGAGTTATGGAATTAGTTGATTTTAAGGCAGCCAATATCCAAGACGGTGTATAGTAGTGATTTAAACATTTATTTTATGATGGCATATGTTATTCGTTCAGCTGTAGCAAGCATTTTAATAAAATATGGATTTATTTTACTGAAAATCTTTCAAATTTTTAATGCAGCTGTGAGCTGAAGTTTATTTTGGCACATGGAATTGTACTGTCCTCTGCAGTTATTAAATGTGTAACTGAATCCTTCTAGTCTTTCAGTTTAACCACCTGAAGACTAATGTCTGAATAACAGTGATCTTTGTTTCACGTTCATAATTATTTTAGACCTCTGGGAAACAGAAATTAGTTTGTGTTAATTGTTATTTTGCGTAGTAAATAGTTACAAATTTAACTTGAAACTTCAGTCTTAGCATGGGGGGGTCTTGTATACGTAAATGGCAAGCTTTCATTGATTTCAGTAACGTCAAGGCTTGGTTCATAAAGAAAAAAAAATTAGTTCTTAGTTTTCCCAATAAATTGGAAAACAGAAAAATGCTGTTTTCAAGACAAATTGATTGTGGAAACTGCAGACCAATATGTAGTTCACGCTTACTTCATGTGCCATAATTATTGCAGAAGTGATTAGTGTATGTTGTTCTTCTCAGGTCCTAGAAAAACATGTTGTGTTTAGTTTTGTTTTGTTTTGTTTTTCTCCAAGAAGTGTTTTATGCAATTAATGGTAGCACTGGGAGGGAGTGATGAGGAGTCAACTTTGTGGCAGACTTTGGTTTAAGCAGGATTCAGAAGATCTGTGTGTGTGGTGTTGGGCGGGGGGGAGAGTAGTTGCACCTCCTGTAGTGTGTGTTAAGTTAAACACACGCATGTCTTTGCTGGGTAAAGTTAAGGATGAGAAGAGCATAGAGGCAGATGGAGGCACTGACATCTATTATTAATGATACAGTTGTGATTGGAGTACAGTTACACAGATTGCTAAAAGCAAGGAGCTGAGATAGCTATCTCGTAAGAAAGCAATATTGTCTTACACCCGCTGTGTTTAACTCTTCTTTACAACACAGGTACACCTATCATTAAAAAGATAAACGTATAAACCAGACTGGGGCTGACAGTATTCTCTTGATTCTACCAACAGCAACTTCTTTGGTGGTGGAAATGTTTCATTAACAGAAGAATACAGTTTTCATTGATCTTACTTTCTACTTGTACCCTATGTCTCCAGACTGGTGATCTTTCAAGGGTTTGCCCAACAGAATTCTATTCTCTTTTTTATAGTTTAGCTTCTCAACTGACTTTTTATAGTACATCCAACACTTTTGTGCTAGAATGAAAGGGAGTTTTTCCCTAATCTGGACCTGCAACATCTAGCTACCTTCCAAAGAACCACTCCTCACTCCTCAGCTATACTCTTCATGTAATAGTAGAATGTTCAGCACTAGTAAAAACACCAAAAAGTGTGTTAAATTATGCACATGATTCTCTGTGAGGCTGCTGTAGGGGATATTTCCAAAACACAGCAGTTTTAGTGAAAAAAAAAAAGGTAGTTTTACAGGCCTGCAAAATTATATTGTATTTTGTTGCTAGCAGTAAGAAATTCAGTTAATTGAACATTGGGAGATCTCTTGGTGCATGAGGCAGAGCTGAGGTGGGATGCAAGTTAGATAGTTGACTTCCTACAGATACTTCTATATTTAGATGTCTAAATATTTTATCGATTTGCTGTCACAGCAAACACAAGTGTTTAACAGGCGAGTACTGTACATATTTTAAAGATGAGGAACCTGGATACACAGAAGGGAAGTGGTTTAGCATGACAAGGGTGATGGGAAGCTGGTGACAGAATCAGGAACTGATTGTCCTTCTCCAGAATCTGGGATAGTGCCTCAGCCCTTCTAGTTTCTCCCAGTTATGAGACGCCTCATTTCCCTTACGAAAGCTCTTGCCAGCAGAATTCCTCTAGGCTGTGTCTTGCACAACTTCTTTGCAAGCTGAATGGAAAAGACGATGCTGTGTCATCAGTTAAGATGTCAGCAGCTTACATACCAAAAACTGATGGACAACATCCAGTTCTACTTGTCAGATACAAGAATAGTCTTGCAGTGCCTGATAGAGAAGGTGCTTAAGGAAGCACGAAGTGAGCTAAACTTGAGCAAGGTGGCAGTAGCATTGATACTTAAGAAGTACACGTTGCCATCTCATCACCTCTAACTGAAAACACTTCTGCCAACAACGTACCAAATGCAGTGTGACGAAGGTGCTACAGAAGCTTCACCTCATAGTAGACCATGTTTCCAGCAGCTGGCAGAGATCTGTTTATTCATTGGAAAATCTCCAAACATCCCTGTCTTGGGAGCACTTGGGTAGAAAAGTGCATGAACCCCCAAGTCTTTGAGTTATTTAATGACAATAAAAACAACTGGTTATTAATTTAGTACTTAAAGTCATAGGGTTCAGTGTTTCACATGCTGTGTGGGGCTTCCCATTGAAGTCCTGTTGAAATCTATCTACACTGTCTGTAGTTTTCTTGGTGGGATCACAATGAGCTTTCTCTTGGAATTTAGGTGTTTTATGATAAGACATTGCTCTTCATCACAACTTCTTATTAGCAGTTGCTTCCTGTTAATGGATGCCACGAGCAGGGAGATGTTTGTATCAGTAGATGACTCTCAGTGAAAGACTGAGATCATCTCTTCATTTCATTCCTATAGGGAGCAAAACAATGACCAACAATTAGTAATTTTTAAGTTTTTGGAGCTGTAACTCCCCAGGGTATAGTATCAGGAGGGAATTTCTAGGTTACCTTGAACCCCTTTGTATCACATATAGTCCTGATAAATTTCAGCCCCCCTTTTTTTTTTATCGGACTGATGTTTATCTTTCAGAAAGGCATTTGAAGTATTCAAGAGATGAAGATACCACCATAGCCCTTGATAGCATAGTCAATAATGTCTACTTAAAAAACCCCAACAACTAGAAAATACAGATTTTGAATGTAAATCTGCAGCCTTCAGCTTCTAGCTGCTCTTTCTTATTATGTCTTTCTCAAAGATTAGGCAGTCTCTTAGTGTCTGGTATTTCTCCCTACAAAGGTATTTATACAGCGTAATCATGTTATGTCTCAGTTTTTTTTGTTGGCAATCTGAATACATTGTGTTCTTCAAGGCATTTTTCTCCAGCGTGGAGTTTTTCTTTTTGCACTTTTTCAAATGTACACAACATAGATGCCAGTGCTGGCAGCAATAATTAACTATTTATAACTATTACAACTATATAACTATTTATAATCTCACTAATCCTCTCCATAATGAAAAAAGAAAAAAGTCCTCCATACTTGAATTTAACTATTTCTTCAAGAAAAACGTTATCCTTTTATGCTGAGGTGTAGGTCTTGGAGGTCACACAGGGTTGGACATCACTTTTTAGGCCTTGGTTCCCTGCCCTGGCAGCGTGACACTAGTCTTTTCTAATGGCAAAGCTTTCCATCTTGGTTTTATTAAAGCACGTCTTGTTTCTGTGGTCTTCGTTTATTCATGATCCAAAATGACTGTGTGATTGCACTGTTGCTACTATTTTTTACAGACAGTTATTATTGTTTCTGTGATATTCCTAGTCATTTTAGCAAAGATTTTCTATCTATGCCCACATCATTGGTGAAGACGATGACAGATACCCATTAGAAACATCTCTTTTGAGAGATTTTTTCAGTGACAAGTGTGCCCTCAGCTGTTTCATGACAGCTTTTAATATGTGTTTGATTTTGATCAGTTTTGGGTAGTGCTAACTTTTTAAACCAGAATGTCAGTAGTGCTAACTCAGACATATGTCAAAGCTCTGTTTTATTGCATCTTCATTGTTGCTTTAGATGAATTTGTTAGGTATTTTATAAATCCTGGTGATGAATACCCTCTTTCTTCAATGGCTAACATCCGTGGAGGACTCAGTTGTTCATTTCAGTGGGCAGTCCGGCCCAAACCATGACATATAAGAATCAAGATGATTATTTACTAGTAAAAATATTTGCTATTTGGTAAAAATAATCAATAATGCTTAAGTACACAGTGTCTGGATTTCATCAGTTGTTCGTTCTTGTTTTACTGCATTCTGTTGGCCAGATCAAGAATTTTAGAAATTAATGTTCAGAACAGATCTGCTCAATGGCCCATGAACTTCTGCAATTGTACTTTATTAATTAATTGAGACTATAATCTGGTACTAGGAAAGAGATATAAACCAAAAAGAATTTAATAAAAACCTATAAAATAGCCTTCCAGTAGAGAAAATGGACTTGGAATCTCTTTATTAGTATTTGGGTCACTCCTTCGACTATGAATGTTCATGCACAACTGCACAAAATTAGAATTATTTTTTCTAATGCCTTCAGTAGATAAGAGATATTACATTCCCCACTGTATCTCTAGGTGTAGTAAGTGGAATATGTAGTACAACTTGTTTGGGTCAGAATGAGGTAAAATTATACTGTGATATTCTTACATTTATGGTAGTCTAAGTGGCTCAAAATTCTATTTTGCAATTATCTTGAATATTTAAATTCTTTGAATGTCCTTGTGAGAGTGATATGCCATTCTTTCCGGCTAAAATTATTTAGCTGTTTCTTTCCTTAGATAATGTATGGGGAAAAAATCAATATAAAAGATAATATTTTAGCATTAGTTGATCCTAGGGTCTTATTTGATTCCAGCATAGCAGGCTAAGTAGCAAATGCTCTTAGCAATTGT
Source organism: Thinocorus orbignyianus (assembly GCA_013400375.1). NCBI lineage: Eukaryota > Metazoa > Chordata > Aves > Ciconiiformes > Thinocoridae > Thinocorus > Thinocorus orbignyianus. The sequence continues at coordinate 725,436 of VXBW01007735.1, read as the reverse complement.
TTCTGTTAGTGGAATTTTGAAAGCACTGAGAGAAATCTTGATCCATGGAGACAGTACAATAATTCACATTGACATATTTTCCCCATTTGCCACAGGGCAAGTGGAACTATTAATGCTCCTGTACAAAACCTTTTTCTCCTTTTCTCTTTTTTTTCTAAGAGCACAATGGGAACTGTGATGATCACAACAGTGGATTATATGTAAAAATTGAGGCTGCCCTGGAGCCATCAAAAGAAGAAAGACTCAAAAAATTTACTATCAATGTATCTTTGCTTTTTTTTTAAAAATAGAACCCTCTGTAAAATGAGTATATGTACGTATTTGCATTGTGGGGCTTTCGTAGTGTTTTGGAAGTCTGATGGTTGTTTTAAGCAAGAACACATCTCTGGGGTCAGGGAGCAGGTAGCAGTGATTGCAAAATAAGCTGTATGAATACGGCATGTACACATGAACTGATTCTAACATCACCCCCCACCCCCAATCCATTCTGTCCCCCACAACGTGGAGACAGCCGTTCCAATCATGTATACACAAGGAATATTTGTTATCCATTGTAGTAGTTTGCCTGCAGCTTTGAGAGACCCAATTTTGTCTTCCCTTAAGCAGCAGAAATGATGTCAGCATCAGCGTGGCATGTATTTCTTTGGATGTTTCAAGAACTGGGAAATTAAACCATTCATTGATAAATAAAGATTTATATAAAATATGGACAAATGTAAGCAATTTCACCACTTAATGCAGTAAAACTGCCTCTGAAATGAGATTTAAACATGAGTTCTTGAAAAGTTGGTTGGGAGATTTTCAGGAAGTACCAGACAGTTGCTTTCTCTTAATGCCAGAAACAATAACTACACTGAGGAGTTGGGGTGACAGATGACCGAATATATACCTTCTTAATGTGCATCATGTTGGCTGTGTGTTACTAAAATCTGTGTGTATTATTAGGTGAAAAATTATCTAGAACAATTTTCTAGGTACATTAGCAAACAATTTTTGGTGTCCTTTCTATCTCTCCCCCCTCCCACCCCCTGCTGCCCCATCACTTTATTTTTAAGAGAGCCAAGAGACCAGGCTTAGGTCACAAATGAGATGAGTTTGATGACCTCAGCCTGTGGCTTCTCAGACATCTGTCTCCATCTCAAAACACCCATAGATTTTAGCACAATATGAAATATATTGTCAGGAAAGATTCAGGAATAGACTAAGAACACTCAACTATGGTTGTGATTATAGAACCTCAAGAAACAAAAAATCATCTCTCCCCTCTCAGTACTTGGTGCTTAGAAGTTACAGTTGTGGTGGTTAAAAAGGAAAACATTCAAAATACTCTTATTGAACCAAGGTAGGATGTTGCTTTCTTTTCCTTAGACTGTTTATTATCTACACGAATTATTGTTCATTCCTCTCTTGTGATGGTTCTTTCTGATGTGGGTTTCTCTGTGATGTTAATCATGTAGGTGCAGCCTCTGGGAAAGACACAAACTTTAACCTTTCTGGGTCATGGGTCTCAGAAGTCACTGTAGTTAGAGATCAGCTTAGTACAGCGATACACAAAGTAGTCTCATTTGTTTCCAGGTCTTTCAAGAAAAGCTAATTAATTATTTATACATTATCTATATACATTTACTTATTATTACAGCTCAGTTGTCTTTAGCCTCCCCTAGTTAATTTAAAGGATGTTTTTCCTAAGGTAACTTCATCGCTTGTGATGTAACTTGTTCATAAGATGTACTGAATAATTTTAATTAAGAACCCAATCTGTTTGCGTGGTATTATTTCCCTTGTAGAGTATGTCTGCCGAACCTCGCTCTTCCCATGGCAATGTGCAAGCCTGTACTGTGATCATTTTCTCAGATACATAAAGTAATACAAATTAATAAAAGAGAAATGTAGTATCAATAGCTCTTCTGCTGGCCATAGGAATAAATAGGACCCAAATAAAACACGAGCATTTGCAGCAAGAAGGAAAAAGAAAGCTTTTGTTTACCCTAAGATGTTCCCTAGAATTATGTGATAAAAATGAAAACCTTAAAATTGTTGATTGCATCAGTGTTATGGGTTTTTAATTGTTTTTTTGTATTTCTTGTGACCTGGTAGTTCAAATGGCGCATGAATTTAGTGAAAAATAATAGTTTGTTACTCAGAAGCAGTATTAGATACCTCACTTCAAAAAAAAGACAGCATATGTTAAGAAAGCAAATAATTGTCGTGATGAAAAAACCCAACCCCACCCTGAAATGATTAATATAAGCAACAAGGTGCATTAACTGAAACAAGTTTCTGGAGCTGACATAGGGTTCCAAATGCTCTTCTATTCAGTACTCTATTCTAGGAAATTTACCTTTAAAAACTATCATAGAAAGTTCTTTTATTTATTTTAGTGCCTTTTATTTATAGCTTATGATGAACTTTTTGTGGGCTTTCCACAACATCATCGTGAGTCACAAAAGCTGCAGATGTGTCAGCCCCGCTGCCTCGCCAGCGCCTGCCTGGCCCAACAGTAGCTGTCTTTAAAACTGCAGCGAGGAGTCTGCTGTCGAGGGTAATGGTCGTTGTGAGATGATGGAGTTCCCAAAAGGCACTTGCAGGACAGCAGTTGTTCTGCGCCACGATACAAATTCAACAAAACATCTCTTGTCAGATGGTGTTTTCCTGTGTAGTGGAGCTGAGCCACTCTGAAGGCAACGGGTTAGCAAATATCTTCCTGTGTTATCTCCGTAGTGTTTTCTTCGTGTAATATGGTAAGGCCTTTGGAAAGTTTATCCAATAATCTTTAAGTAATACCATCCTATCATGATGCACAGCGCTGCCTTGCTCGGTAAGTCACGGTATTTGGCAATAAACGTAAAATCAAGTAGCAGTAAATCTGTTGATGCTGATTACCACCTATTTGAATTGACTTTTGTCTGTTGTGAATGGTGGGCTAACTGGTATTTATGCTAGGGTAGCAGTCTTGCTTCTGTCTTTACGTTATACACAACATGTATAATGTAAAATTATACATACAACACAAAGGGAGCTTTTCCGATATACAGAAAGTTTCCATCTTGCTGTGTAAGTTGGCACGTAAACTGGTGTCCTTTGGGATTTGAATATATCTTCACCGGGATAAAGATTTCTTGCAGTTTGCTTTTCAGCTGTTGAGATTCAGAACTTGAGAATGGAAAGCAAAAAAGTTGCACAAGAGTATTTGAGTTTAATAAAAGAAAAAAAGGTGTACCTCCCAATAACTGCCTATCAAACATTTGTTGGAAAAATATAGACGTATTAACAGAGGTATAAAAATATTATTATGTTGCTAGATATGTGGTGGCAGGCAGCATATGAAATGTGTTTCTGTGGCCAATGGGGTTTGTGTTTTACTCATGAAACCTTCCTAGTTTCTTTTTACTGTTCTAAAATCATGGTCCATTCACCATTATGGATTTCCTAGCCTCTATGTTGTTCCATATATTGTAACTATGGAATTGATTTTCACTGCCTGTCTCTTTGCTACTGTTTTTCTCCACTGTAATTTTTCTGTTTTCTTAGAGTACAAAGGGCTGTTCATTGAGATTATTATTTTATTTTACATAGTTAATAGGATGTTTTTCTTATTTTGTTAACAAATTTCTGGATGCACTGCAAATAAAATGAAATTAAAACAAGTTAAAAAATGTAGTTAGAACCTACACTTGTTATTAGAGTCCATTAAATTCTTTTAGATTTCCTGATGTTCATACAAATGTGTTCAGGTTTTCGATGTGCACGTGTTTTCTGTCGTTTCTTGTAGCTGCTGTGCAAAATGTGAGTTACTGAAGGTATCTGAAATGCTTGATTGATGGCGTACAGGTGCTGACTGCTGGTACGGTGCACTGTTACCTTACCAGATTTTAATTGTATTTGGACGTGATCGGGCAGGGAAGGGCAAGGTGCCGCCAGGGAGACGCTGCGTGGCTCAGGAGCTGGTGCGGTGATTCACTAGAGGTCACTTCTTGCTCAGTAATGAGCCATTCTCTTGGCAGTAGGTGATAGTGGAGTGCTGGTAGTGCAGTATTTCACCAGGGCACAAAACAGTGCTTGGGTTGGAAGAGGATGAAATTCAAGACTGATAACTTGCAATTACCCCGTGTAAATTAGACAAAGCAAGAGAGTTAATTTCAGTGTCATAGATGTTTGTAACCCCAGTGCATGGCTGTGTTCAAGGTCCTTGAGAGCAAACGGACATTTTAACGTGTCAAACATTGTTTCTTTTCTTTTTTTACATCTTTTAGCATCCTTGCTGGTTGTTCGGATTTGTAAGCCTCATGGTTTGTTTGAGAGAAATGTCTCTAGATAAATGCTTAGTGAGATGTTGTTACTTTGATTTCATACCCTTTTTTATCATTCCTGAGGGGGTCCTCAGTTTTGTGGTGTGTGTTTCTAATGAGGAAGTATGATGTTCTCTGTGGCACCTAGTGAATGAATGAGGTTTCTAAGTTTGAATATAATTGTTTGGGAACTTCAAAATTATCTCTGGTACAACTAGAGCTTTTTTTTTCTTTTTTTTTTCTCTCCTGGCTTCTTGTGCAACCCTGACAAAAATAAGATGCTAAGTGTGTTATAAGGGAACTAAAGAGGAGGTAGAGGATAATAGAGTCTAAATTACATAGCAGCATGGAGACCATTAACTTACTGCCAGCCCAAATTGGTACAAACGTACAGCATCTCCTAGAGATGCCCCTGTTGCTGCTTTAGCATGGTGCCAGGCCCAAAATAATTAATCCCACTTCTGAACAGATAATCCTCACATTTGGAGTAACACTGCCAAGTCTGAACTGCTTATGGCTTCAGAGCTAGAGCAGAGATCGAGCCTCCAGCCTGAGCATCTCTTTCCTTTCTTCTGGAAGTGGGGTAGGCAGTGGCCTGTCCTTGAAACCGCGTAGGCGAAGGTACCTCTTGCACGTTACTTCTGAATTTGATTTCCTGCATCCATTGAGTTCCTCAGCAGATTGTCCTAAGACTGAAAACTTACCTATAATAGCGTGTTCACTCAGGACATCCACTGATTCTGCTCAAGCCATTGGATGGTTAATTATTCTCCTTATTACCTATGAAATTACTGCTACCAAACAGGTTATTGAATCTATCACAAACTTGCAGCTTTTTTGATCCCTTCAGTTGGCTTTAGTATGTCTGTCTGTTTCTTTGCATACAGAATGCAGCATCACAAAGAATATCTAATTTTCATTATAATTTTAAAGAGACGGTCACATAACTGTTCAGTATGGGTCTGAGCCTACTGCCCTTAATCATCTGAAAAATACTACTTTGCTTCATAACCAGGCCCAGACTGATTTAAAACTTGAGAAGTAAATTACTACTCAGTAGTAACTTGCTACAATCCAGTTCTGTAACAGTAAATGCAGAATGTTGTTATGCCAGTCCATTATGTTGAAATTATATTGCATTATAATTTTTAATGGAAATGTTAGTGTAAAATATTCCAAATACCTTCTTTAGCACCTTGTGAGACAGCTGGATCAGTGGTCTCACTCACCAATTGAGGGGCTGTCCACTGCCCACATAATTTTATAAGTAACCAAAGTTAAACTTATAAGGACCTCCTTAGTAGTGAAGCCTGAGCACAGGATCTCTGCAACGTACAGAATCTGAATGAGCTCCAAGATTTCAAGACAGGTGAGACGGAGAAAACCTTCCCCTGGGTTACTAACCCACTTTTTGTTCTTTCGTGTTAATTGGCCGTTCGTTCCTGGGAACACAGATTGTGCTGCTTCTCCTTTACCTCGTCCAATGTCAAATCCCCAAAGAAGCCCTGCCAGCGCAGAAGGGAGTGAGCCATATGGGGCAGGTTGCAGTTGTTCCTTCAGGTCTGGATTTATTCCACTGTGAACAGATGGACAATGGCTGACATCCACTAATGCTTCTCGATGGGCTTCTTCTGTTGTTCATCTCTATCTTCTTTTTCTCTTCAGCCAGAACAGAGACCTTCCTGGAAATGCTCTGTTAGCTCCTCCTGACTAGATGGAAAATGATACCTCTCATTTCACGATAACCAGAAAATGCAGAGGATTTAATTCCACCCCGGTTCTTGTGTTTTTAGCACTTGTATGAAGAGAGTAAGCTCAAGAAGAAAATCTCTTACTCACTTAATACAGATAACATCAGAGGAGAGAGAGGGGTTTTTTGTGTTTATTGGTTTGAAGGGAATTTATTCTTCCATTCATTCAGCACACTGCGAGCTTTTTCACTTTGTACGGCTGTTATTTCCAGCACAGAGCTAGTGTAGCCATTCCATTCTGAGAAAGGAGCAATGTGCATTTGGCATTTCAAAAATGACTTCGAATGTTTGACACAGCTGAACTTCTTGTTCATTAAGTGGAACTTTAATCTACAACTTTGATCCTTCAGCAAACCTTCTTTTTAACAGTAGATGAAGGTCCTCTATTTTATTTCATGCTTGTGATGACCATAATTTCTTAAAGATAAAGTGTTTCCCTTTTGTCAGTTAATTCCTTTTTCTGTTTTCCCCTCGGAACCTGTTGAAAATGTTTTTCTCCAAAATGGCCTTTCTCTTTCACATCAACCAGAAAGCATTAACTTCCTACAGCGGGAAGTTTCATACAGAGGAAGTTATACATAAAAGAAGCAGCTCTAATTAAAATATGCAACTGCAAATTGAAAGTAGACTGATCTCTATGTATGTGTTTTATAAAGAGATGTTTTTCAGGATCTAAGCAAAAGAATTAAGGAGAGATTTAAATCCAAACAAAAGTCTTCTTTGCAGATTCTAAATAAATTGTATTGACTTATTTTGATTACACATTTTAAAGACCTATTTTTAGGATAAAGTTTAAATGTAGGGCCTGCCTTATCCAACCATTCTTTTCTTCTGACATAAATCCCTTTTAGGATCTCCTAATAGCATCTGCAAGATTTAATGTTCATGAAAGTTAAGATATTCCCTAGAAATATAATCTTACATTTTGATTTAAAAACGCACAAAGCTTCTGAAATGACAGCTTTAAAAACTGTTACAATGAATGACGCATGTTTGATAATGAAGCAAAAACATGCATGAAAAAGCCAGCATGCTCAGCTGTGACAAACTAAAAAAAAATTGTAAGTACACAATCTCAGTATCTAGATGTAAGAATATTGTCAAACATTATTCACTTTAGTGAGCATTCAACATGTATCTTGGCTCATTGCTTGTAAGATACAACAGTAAAACTTCCTCTTTCAGTATCTTCAAAGTCACATCTGCTAAAGATATCCTACCCTAATGTATCTAATTTGTGAATTTGTGAAAGCCCAAGGTCATGCCCTTATGATTAGACATTCTGAGGGGAATAAAACTTGTACTTAAATTATACATGTGGCTGTTAAGAGATACACTTAAAACAATGTATTTACTCTTCAGCACATGTGCTCCTCCAGCTGACACTTTAGAAGCCAAGAAACAGTTTGGGGGCTTTGAAAAATGCCATAATTCTTAGTGCAAAACACAGAAGACACTCGGCTGTGTAACATTACTGTTAAAAAAAAGGTCACAGTGACAGCAGTGCCAAAATGTGATAAGAGAATGGAGACTTATGTTTTGTGGGAGATTGACTAATATTGTAGCTGTACAAGCCATAGACTAAAAAACGGGAAGCTGACTGATGTTTGGTGACCCAGAGGCGAGCTGGAGAACATAGGCAGTAATAGGGATGGGGGCAGCGGAAGGTTTGACTGAAGTCAGCTGGTCTGCTCCTGGAATTTCTCATGTCCCGTCTAAAACTAGGCCACTGAAAGCAATGTAGGAGAAGAGGACTGAACTCTGGGTGAAGGCAGGCTTGATTTTCTTAAACGGAAAGTGCATTGCCTTGTGTACTGAAGGAATACTTCAGTTGCTCTTGGGTTATGTCATTTTCTTTTCCATCCTGAGATTCTTCATAGCTTATCCTCTAGAGCAGGTGCCTTGTGGCAGCTGCCAAAGAGCAGAGTGGAGAGACCTTTTGACGGGGGAGAGAGGGTCAGATAACCTCTCTCCTTCAGCAGGTGCAGATCAGCGTTGAAAGGAGCAGTCAGTCCAGTTACAATAGGCTGAGGATCCAGCCCTTGATGCTTTCCCAGGAAACGCGAGTTTGTGGTGTGTGTACACACACGTGTGTGCAGGCAGGGAAATAAGCCTGGCATTACCTAGAGTTTGCATATTTGTTAGGTCTGCATACAATCAGAAAGGAAAAAGAGCAAGCATATGAATCCCTTCATGAAGTAGTGTAGAGAATACCAAACTGCAGTATTAATAACCTCCTGTTATTGAATACTCCATCTGTTCATCATGCCAACTTATCCTCACTTAGAGCACTCCCCTTGTCATAATATTTTGTACCACACTCCCCTCCCTCCTCGAAGCAGCAGTTCCAGTTTAGAACTAAACATTTGCCCAGTCATGTAACCCCACCAAGGAGATGGTCTCATTGCCTGTATCTGTTTATGTTTCTCTGTTAAAAAAAAAAAAAAAGGCAACTGAACTCTTAATTTCATTTCTGAATTTTCACTTTCCACCATTATTTTTTCCCAGAGACACTTCCATATCCATTCTGGTATTCACAGATACTGCATTTGCAGTTTAAGCTTGTTCTACCCCTAGTGCTTGTTCCTGCTGATACTTTGCCACATGGCAACTTAAACAGTGGGGAAAAAAAAAAAGCCATTATTTTCTTTTTACAGCTTTGATATGTATATATTTTTATATTTGCTAACATCTATAAACAGCAGTAAAGTGGTTAACCACTTTAAAGTGATTAAAACCAAATTTGTTTATTTATATGAACCCTACATGAGGCGCTTGGCTAGATGCTACCCGAGTGATGCACAGTGAGAATCCAGAGAAACTGTTGTTTGATGATCTCTGAGACATCTCTACTGAGCCACAAGAGGCTTTCTCATGAATAGAGGAAGAAAAGGAAGAAAGTCAGAGGCTGCATAAACTTGTCCTGGGAGTTACCACCCAATCCTGCTGGATAACCCCATGAAATGGACACTATCTGGAGAATGATGGGAAAAATGCAGGGAGCTGGAGCCAAGTTGCTGAGGACTGCCTATAAGCTAAAATCCTTTACTTGTGCCCTGTATGGATTCCTGAAATCAACACAACTTGGAGGCTGAAAATGCCCTTTATAACCTTTGGGTTTATATATTTCCCTTTCAAACAAAAAACAAAATTCCCCTGAAATCCATGGGGGAAGCTACAGCCTGTGCATAAAGAAGCGCAGAAGGGATGATCTGCTTCTAGTATCACGCATGTCACTTATCAAAGTGAATTGCTAATGAACGCTGCCCAGGAGTCCCTGTAACTATTTGCATTAGCTACCTCTAATATACCCAGCACCACGGGTATCATAAGTATTGCAGGCCAGCCTTGCAGAATCCAAAAATAAAGGTCCGAAATCTTTTGTGTCTACCCCCTCCCTTTCTGTGTGCAAGTTTTTTTAAAAAATCACCCCCTCTCAGTCCTGAGTTCAGTGGTGCCATCAGAATGAACTCTCAGATCATCCTGAAAAAACAAAAAACAGCAAAAACCCCTAACCCAACAACAACCCACCCCCCAAACCAATTAAAAATAAAAAAACTGCGTGAGAGGAGGTAGTGAAACTCGGCCACAGGAGCTCGGTTTGGAGGAAGGCAGTGGTGGCAGCAGGGGCAGGCGCGGGCCAAGCTGGCTCCCCCTCACCCAGGGCACCCCAAATTTCTCTGGGGCAGCCACACCTCGGCCCGGCTTGGCGGCCGCTTGCCGTCGGCAAGAGCTTTGCCCATTTCCCTGCCTGAGCAGAACCCTGTGTTAAATCACAAACCAGGACTAGGATCTTTTATTTATCAGAGGTTGACCTGTTGTCCCTGTTATTCCCCCTTCTTCCTCGGCCCTTCTCTGNGCGGTGTTGCGATAACACCTGTCTTTCGCCCAAATCTGAAATCGCGGTCTCCACTTTGGGCGGCGCAGAGGCAAAGTGCCGGGTTTCTGTGTGTACTCCCCTTTCCAGAGGGGGTCTCCTTGTCACTACAAGGGGAGCGTCCACCCCCGTGCGGGCGCGGGGANAGAGGAGGTAGTGAAACTCGGCCACAGGAGCTCGGTTTGGAGGAAGGCAGTGGTGGCAGCAGGGGCAGGCGCGGGCCAAGCTGGCTCCCCCTCACCCAGGGCACCCCAAATTTCTCTGGGGCAGCCACACCTCGGCCCGGCTTGGCGGCCGCTTGCCGTCGGCAAGAGCTTTGCCCATTTCCCTGCCTGAGCAGAACCCTGCCTCAGCTCACAAACCAGGACTATTTATCAGAGGTTGACCTGTTGTCCCTGTTATTCCCCCTTCTTCCTCGGCCCTTCTCTGAGGGAGGGTGGGTACCCCCCGGCACTTCTGAGGTGGAGGGGTCTGTGGGGCCGTTTGCGGAGCGAGCGCTGACAGAAACCGAGCGTTTTATTGCTGGAGCGGGGAGGTGTGAGCAAAAAAGATGTGGGTTTTCGCTTGCTGGGCTCTCTGCGGGTAAGGAGCAAGCGAACGCTCCCCGATTGCCCCCGCCCGCGGCTCCGCTTCCCGGCCGTGGATGGGGCGGCTGCGGGAGAAGGCGCAGNCGTCCACCCCCGTGCGGGAGCGGGGACACCCGGGAGCCGCGGCGGTGCTCCGAGGTGTAGGTGTTCGGCGAGGAAGAGGAGGCAGCCCCTTGTTAATAAAGAGGCGCTTTCGCCTTTTGGGGCAGAGGATGAGGACGGGAAGGGGGTCCACGACCCATCGCTCCGCCCGGTGGACTCAGTGGGAAGGTGCGGGCACCTCCCGGGTGGGGAAGAACATCCCTGTTTGGTCAGTTTCGCTGATTTTCCTCCAAAATTTATATTTTTGAGGGAAAATTAGGAGTGTTCTGGGTGGTATGTTTTAGTTGCTGTTTGGGGTGGGCTTTTTTTTTGGTTTTTTTTTTGTTTGTTTTTTTTTGTTTGTTTGTTTTTGTTTTTTTTGTTTTGTTCTGATTTTTTTCCGTCCCTGTTAATGTAGGGAAGGAATTTCGCCTCTGTTAATCAGGGAAGAAACCCCGAGCTGAATCGTTATAAGGAAAAAAAGGAAAGACCAGAAGCGCCAGTGCTTTGGGGTGTCAGCGAGGGCGTCGAATGCCGCCAGCCTTAACTTTGTTGGAGTTTAACCGAAACGAAGCAAGGCCAAAAGCGGCTGAATGGGGCCCTTAGGAGCCGCTCGGTCGAGGTCTCGGTGCCCGCGTTGCCGCCCCACAGACAAAACGCGTGAGGCCGGCAGGCCCGCTTTATGCCCGCCGCCTCTCCCTTTCTATCTCCGCTGCTCGCCTGAGAACCAGGAGATTGACTCGGGAGTGTGGGGCGGGGAAGCCCC
>VXBW01007735.1:641224-714073 GCA_013400375.1 Thinocorus orbignyianus | reverse complement strand
GCAGCGGGGCTTTTGAATAAAAAAATAAAAATTAAAATAAAAATTAAGCGGAGGGGGTGTGCGCCTGGGGGTGTGTGTGTGAGGCGCAGCCGGGGGGCTGGAGGTCGGCTGCGGGTTGTAATTCATCCTAAAATAATAAGAACTTAAGCGGCGCTGGAACTGTAATCCGGAATTTGGGGTGGGTTTTTGGTTTCACCCCGGTCCCGTTCGCTCTTGGGTTGAGCGGTGCCCGGGTTTGTAACTGCAGGGAGAGGCTGGTGAAGTGCCACGGCGGGGGGGGGGGAACCGAGCTGATATTTCGATAAACAGGAAGTTTAAAAAGCAGCTTTTTATTGCTGTAAAAAGTGCTTAAGGCCTGGCTCTTGAAATGATTTTGCTAAATCTGCGGACGAGTTGTGTGTCTGAGAGGTAAGGCGCTTCTCCGTGAATTTGAATTTCTCTTTCTTCCCTCTTCCTTTTTTTTTCTCTTTTTACTCCTTTCATATCTTTTTTTTTTGTTTTTATAAACATGCGCTAGCAAATGCATTTATGGATTGCTGCTGGTTTTTAAGGTAACATGAATAATATGCATGGGGTGATGTTACAGATATGCCTCCAGAATTGCCTGGCATAAATTATCATGTTAATCCGAAGGTGATTATTTTTCTTTTGCCTTGCCCCAGACGTAAGGAGACAGAATGTCGATTCTGTTTATAAACATTATCATTTTGTACGCAAATGATACTAAAAGAAGGCCATAAAGCAGAGAATAAGCCTCTTTACCATGTAGATATGAGTCAGTCTGCTATACTGCTTTGTTTTCCTCTAAAAAATTAAATTCAAAAGTCAGGATTCTACTTGTAGTACTGATGTGGACAGAATAATGGCAGAATACGCCGTTTTAAAAATTTCTGCTGCTGTAACTTAAATTAAGTAATTTAACGTTGTCTTATATTTTAATAATTGTTGTCCTTATCAGGAGGAATGTTTGCTTTTAGGCCATGATGGAGCAGCTAAAGATAATCATCTCTTTAACCTCATTGAAAATAATGAGGCCTAATAAACTCAAGTGAATGTGTACTTTTTTCCCAGTGAATTAAAATTAACTATCATATTTGCAATATACATATGTGTTTCAAGTGTATTGCACTGATTCCTTCTCCTGGGTCTTAGAAGATGTAAATATTCTTATTTAGCATTTGAGCCCCCTGGCAAGTAGCCTGATGCCCTTATTCAGATATTTTAAATCTCATTATTGTATTCCACTTGGAAGGGAACAAGAAAATACGAAGAAAAATAAAACCTATGCTTAAATAATTTCAGTTGTGGATTGAAATCCCACTGAGTAACACTTTTAAAATCTATCTTTTGTAAATGAAAAGGGTTTGAAAGCTCGCTATGAAGTAGACCGTGCTAGTAGAAAGATAATTGTCCAGTACATCTCTTTGTTCTGTGTTCTTATCTGTTTTATCTATTTTTAGCTGTGCGTTGGTGAAGCAGGCATGTAAAATTAGCAGCCCGAATGGCTAACTTCAGTTTATTTTATAACACTGCTCTTTATTGACCCCCAAAGGCAGCGAGACTTCAATGTTGGAAATCCTTTATGTTTGACAAATTATATCCTCTTTGGTTTGTTATTTTGTCAGCCATCCCGAGAGTTAAGCTGGTGACAAAATATTTTGTCCGCTTGCAGTTAACTGGTGTATTTCAAAGCAAAATTAAACTAACGCCCCCCTGCTCCCAACCTGCCACGGTTTTCCAGTCTGAACAAGAAATAGGTGTTTATGGGGTGGCTGCAATTCATAAACAGATGAGAGAAATTGAGAGATAAACTGTTCCCTCTTTTTTGTCATCGTTAATGTGAAATAATACTTGGGATGTGAATGGAGTTTCCCTGCATTTTTTTTGATGCCAGGCATAAATTGGTGCAGAGTCAGTGGTGTGTTCTCTGTCTTTCTGTAAACACCACCATCCAAACTNCCCCCAATAACGTAGATCCAGTATTTCTCTGTGAAGTGTTGTGTTATTTTATTAGTGAATTGGTAAATAAAATAGCAGTAATCCTGAGAATTGCTGTAGTCATGCTCAGTAGAAGGATTTAGTCAATTAAACTGCTCTTTTGTAATGAAACTACTGCGGTCACCTTTGTGAATTTTTCAGCTTGGTGGTGGTGTACGTAGTTAAGGAGTAGCTGGAGCATGCAGCGTTTGAGCAGGCAGTATATACTGTGTGTAAAAAGCTCATCATCTTAATAGTGTATGCGCTATGATGCTTTATCATAATGTGGAGCTCCTGATAGCGCGACAAAACAAATTACAAGTGCCTTTATGTTTGTCAGTTTGGTTAGCTCTTGACTTGTCCTTCTGTATCATAAAGATAAATAGCATCTATCCTTTGTTAAAAAAACCCGGTGCTTCAATTTACTAATCTCTCTGTTTCTGAAAGTTATTGTTTTATTTACAATGTAAGCAAAGCGGTTGCAGTACTTAGCCAAAAGTGTGATCCCAGAGATTAGGATTGGCCTGGCTACTGTTTAATGTTATCATACAGATACAGTAGCGCATTTGCCAACATTCTGAAACGTAAAGTCAATCCCTGCTTATCAAGTAAGAACATCTCCTGTAGATCAGTGATTAGGCTCTGCGTCGTCCCTTTTAGGGAGAAAATTGACGTTATCCCAGAGTGCTTGCTCATGTGAATACCATAGGCATGAAAAGGAAAAAAAGGCAACAAAAACCCAAATCAATCCAAAACCCCTAAACTTATTTTACAGGTAAAAACTTGGACAGTGCTAAGTGTATGGAAGGGCACAGATTTAAATGTCTTTTTAAGTAAAGATGATGGGAAGCAACATGATCTTGAATTTGCTTTTGTGAAATATAACACTTATAAAACCAGGCAAGTATTCTGGATTATAATCGCGTGCTGCCGCTTTGTCTTTCCTTACCTGTCATGCGTTTATAACAACTATGTTTCGTGAAACTGGTCTGGAGAGGTTGACTACTTGTGTGTTAGAGACCTGCCTTAAAGAGTAATATTTAGGTTTTCGCCTCCCAAGCCAGCTGGGAACATTGATGAGGTGATACTCTCCAGCATGTGTCAAGCTTTCAAATCCCATAGCAGTTGGCAGTATAGCAACACAGCAGCCTCATCTGAGGCTCCCTAACCTTCTGGCCCCATAATTATTTATTTAGTGAGAGTAGAGATGGAGTTACACTTTTAATACATGTCCTAAAATTTAAGGTGAGAATAAAAGTTGTAGTACATAGCCCTTTAGCCTTAGTTCCTCTGCTGCACAAGCCTTCTTGCTCCCAGGTGGCGTAGCAAGGGTTTACAGTTTGGTAAGACAGAAGTTCCCAGCTGTGTTTTTGGGTTTTTCTCCTTTACTGCCTTCAGAGCAAAGATGATGATTCATTTGAATCTGTGGATTGATCAGGAAAAGATAGCAAACATTCATTACAGAGTAATCTAAAATTAACATTTCCTGCTGAAATGTAACCCTTTACTTCCTCATCAGTGTTCCTCCAGGAAGACCAGAGAAACGCAGCAGTGTTTTCAGTTGTGGTGGGTGTTGTAGGATCTCTGAGCTGTGATTAGGACAAGATCCTCAGCCCATCTTCCCAAACAATTAATATGTTAAGAAGTGTTTCAGGAACAGCATCAGAGTGCTGGCTGTCTGAAACTCATGTTTGACCTTATGTGGTGGTATTGCAGGGAGGGGGAACCAGAGGAAGAGTCTCAAATTCTTTATGATGTGAAAAAGGGTGCTGTGAGTCCCTGGATTAGAATTTTTTAAGCACTTTTGAGGCCCTGTCCTTTGATGTTCAGCTTTGGCTTGTTGGTTGATATGAGTGAAAACTTAAAATTGTTTTGGAACCCTACCAGAGACCTGTCCGGTTCCTTGAGGAGTATGAGGCATTCCCCGGGCTCATCTGATCTGTGCCATCTCATAGCTGCTATATGTGGCCAGGTTGGGGACAGGGAGTGTCATGGAGCTGCACCCTCAGGCTCTGCCTGCTGCTGGCACCAGAGCCCAGGACGGAGCTGGTAGAGGGATGGCTGTCCAGACTGAGGCCTTTGCCTGTAGGGGGGCTGCAGTAGGCAGCATCTTAAAGCCAACCAACCAGTAATGAAATAATTTTTTTTTTTTAAGAGCTCACAAAGTAAAAATTAAATTCCAAATAGAAAAAAGTCACTAAAAAGAAGCCTCTTCTGAAAAATATCTCTATTAGATGAATTAGGTTAGTTATTTTTTGATTTGCAAAACATAGCATTTGTATATTTGTTATAGTAGAGCAAGAATTTAATTTTTGAGGAAGGTGATTAGAAATTAACTTGTCTCTTCTATGAAATATTTTTGTCATTTCATCTCAAACATATCATGTTCCCTGTATTATTATTCCATTTAGTAATTATCTGGTTTATATCTAATCAACATAATTGAAAATTGACATTGTTTGATTTTAGTTTTTTTTTTCCCTTTGAACTAAACGTTGCTGTTGCTATAGCGTGTTTCATGCTGGTATTTAGTTTGGATGACTGTTGCTCATCTCCACATTTTCATCTTCTATTATACCTGCCTTTTGCAAGGGGTTCTTGGAGGAACTTGCTTGCTGTGTATCCGACAGGGTAGTCAGCCAGAAGGGGTTCTCTACAGAAAGCAGAAAAAGCCAGCCTCAGGGCTGGGGACCATTTTTCAGAGGAATTGTAAGATTGAGGATTTTATTAATAGAAAGCTCTTCATTTCCATTACATGTGAAGGCTTTGAAGCTCCAGTATTAAAACATGAGGTAATATGATTATATAATTTTGCTTTATGTTAGGTATTTTAAGGCATATTTTAATAGTTCTGTTCACAGGTCAGTGGATGTCCCTTGTCTGTGCCCAAATCACTCTCAGTGAGTTTTGTCATCACCGGCAAAGTTACATAAGTCTGCAGCAAAGCTTGTTCACTCTTTCTGGCTCTGTATGTATGCCAGACCTCACCACGTTACCCCTCTTCTCCTTTTAGTCTTTTTAGGGGACCTCTGATGCCAGCTCTCAAAAAGAGGAAGGAAGCAGGGAAACATTTCATACTTGACTTGAGTCACAATTCCAAATTCCTGTATGCAGTCCAAATTTCTTATTGTTGGATGTGTGCTAACGGTCTTCCTGTACAGCCCTGATATTTTTTGATAGATTCCATGTTCTGCTGTCATACATGGACACACCCTGTGATAAGAGTGGTGAGAGGCCTGTCTCAGTGGGGTACGCTGGAAGCTTTGCAATTAATTCTCACGCTACCATGCAGAACATGACAAGAGTGTAGCTGTTTCACTGCCTTTTAAAGCAAGCGTTGCTTTTACCACCTTCTGTGCTCGGTTGCCACGTGACCTTCAGAAGCGAGAAACGTCTGTACTTGGGAAACCACGATGGGCAGCCCCGTGGTATGCACATTTACCTAAATATGTCTGGCCTTGTGTGAAAGGGTTGTAGGCCCTCATCCACCTTGGAGGGTCAGAGCAAAATACAACTGCAGGTACAGTACATAGTGATTTAGAAAAGCAAGCTGAATTCTAGTGGTAGCAAAAGAGAGTGGCCCTGCTTTCTCTTTTGCTCATGTTGAAGCCTTGGAAAGATAGGCTGACTGCTGTTGCTGCTGCCACGTGGAGGATTGTCCTGCTCTCCCACCCTTCAAACATTATGAATAGAAATTAGCCCATGACTGCCTTCTGATGACAGCAGCAATGGCAAATCCAGCTCTTGAAGGCTGTCCCTGCTGCATTCCTGTCAAACTGTATTCCTTTCTTATGGCCGGAGCATACACCGTGTGCCATGGAGCCCTCTACCTGGCCAAGCAGAGGAATAGTCAGTGTGCTGTCCTGCATCCTGCTCTCTCGGTGCACTGGGGAGTCTGAGCTCAGAAGAAAGCCAGAAGAGAAGCAGCACTGCAGGGTATTTTCATCATCTACTACACGTACGTTTCTTTACTCTGCAGAATGTCATCATAGCCCCTGGGTGAGTCAGAAGTTGGGAGAATGAGCCAGAAAGGATCTATACTAAGATGTGTGCTCTCCAGTCAAATTGGGCTGATCCGCAGGAGGATTTGCAGGAAGGGAGTGCAGCCCCAGGCAGCTGTTAGTCATACGTATCGTCAGGGAGAGGTGCTTCTGGGGGCTGACAGACAGTGATGTCTTTGCCAATGATGCAGATCCCAGTATCTTTAATTGCAGAATTTCTGTTGGCTTCTGTGGTATTTTTACCTGAATATGGATTTTCAGAATTAGTCTTCTTATTTTAAGCCAAACTATCCAGAATTACTGTTGCTTCTTGCATATTTGCGGCATGGCACTCTCAATCCCATAAAGAAAATGTATGGTTTAGCAGAAACTGTGGTGTGGAGCACTTCATCAAAATTCCCAGATGAGTCAAATTTCATTAGGTGGTTGCAGCCAGTTTGTCTCTTGCTGAGTACGTAGCTTTAGTCTTTGCAGAGTCATTCAGGACAAAAGTGTTTGGCAGAGATAACCACAAGCCTGTCTCCAAACTCTTAAACTGATATTTAAATATTTTTTCTCTTTAATGTGTTATACCAGATATGTTAAACTGTTTATTTTCAACCAGATAATGAGCGTTTTCACATTTGTGGTCTACCAGCCATCTTAATGCGTGTCTGCTGCTTCACTGAATAGTATTAATGTGTATCACAGCCTTTTTCATGTTGCTGATTTTCTCATTCGTATAATCAGCATTACTGAGAAGTGATCTTCAGTAATTCAGTGTTGTGTGTGTATGTTCCCATGCTGCCTGGAACTGGCTAGCTGAGTCTCTATCTTAATATGTTATTTCTTGACTAATACCTGTTATTACGATACTGACCACAACCACTGCAGCATTTTAGGTTTTGTGTCCTTGCCAAATTCTGCCCTGCATGCTAAAAGTCCACCTCTGCTAGTTGTGTTCCTTTCCTTGACTGCCTTGTGCCAGGATTACTGTCTTTCATTTCTGCCACCAGCTCTTGGTGTGGAAAGTCTTGTTCATTTTGATGTGTTCGCATTAGCTTTCAGGATCCTTTAAAAGGAAAAAATGCAATAACAATTTTGAGTACCTCTGTAAACTAGTTACTTGCACCTAAAGTACTTATTACCTTCATCTACAATCAAGATTTGTAGTTAATACTGCAATCACTTTATTCCGTGGTTCCAGCAAATTTTTGTTGATTTTTCAACTCCTGCAAGACTATTTGAATCATGTTGAATTTGTAGATAGTTCTTAATGTGGAGTCTTTTCTTGCTATTCTAAAGGTAAAATGACTTCCTACATCTGTTCTGCTTGAGGCTCATGGTCAGCAGTTTAGCCACCAAAGCACTAATCCTTTGTGAACTTTGAACTCAGCAACAAATTTTTATTTTTTATTTTTACAAGCAAAAGCAACATCTAAGAAAATAACCTTTTATCTGTGTAGAGCTGGATGTATTTTAGCCACGCCAGTCTAGATAAAAAGAATATCTTGCATTTTTTAAAAGCTTGTGGGAGGAGGCTCACAATAGAGGCTCCATTGTGCTGTTAGTACGGGGCGTACAGGAAATCACAAATTAGCTATGACGAGAGTATTGCAGGGGAGTTTTAAGTTTACTTTAATTCCCATAGTATTGTATGGTTTTCAAAGGGTTTCACAATACATTACCTTTTGGGTTTGGTTGTGTATGTTGTTTGTATTTGGCAGTTTTCTGTTCAAGGCTTTCTCTTACCGTGTCTTTGTTCAAAAGGTTTCATGTTTTGAATCCTTGAATCCCGATGACTTTCCTTCTTACTGTAAATACGGAGGCATACAAATACACTTGGTATTTATCTCATGACCACCCTCCAGCCATCTGAAATTTAAATTGAGCATTATGTTTTCGGCAGTGAGAACTATCTCCTTAGAGCAACAATAAACAAGGATTTTAAGTAGGAATTTGGAGAACAGTAAGCTGTAGGCACAACTTTTCCTTTCCTAGCAGATTTTAAATCTGCAGGACGTTGAGTTACTCGGCTTCCAGTTGATATCAAGGGGAGTTGGGGTAGGCTTATGAATCCATAGAATCCTGGCTGCATCTTACAAACTAAGCCCAAGTTATTACAGGATAACCCTTGTAAAAATTTTGTCCAAAGACTGGTTTTGCTCAGTACCTGCAGTTGAGGAACAAGTTCTGTCACTTAGTTGAAAAGGACTATGGTTATAAGGACTCTCCAGAATCATGAATCTTATTTTCTTAGTCCTGTGAGTAAAGAAAGTACAAAACAGTATCTTGCAGTGAGTTAGTGATTTAGAACCTAAAGTGCTGTAAATATTGCAATTTTGCATTTGTTTTCATAACTTTGCTAGCATCTTCCCTCTGGACTTGTTTTTAAACCTGTTAAATTGTATTAGTGATTTATTTTTTTTTTCCTGAGCTTTGTGTCTTTGTTTTCAAAAAAATACATTAAAAAAAAAAATCTGTTAAGAGCTACATAAATAAAAATACCACCCTCCAGAAAGAGTCAAAGATGGGGGGTGGGGGAGAACAACACAAATATTGAAAAGAAAGTTTGGGTTTTTTGACTGTCCTGGGGATGGTTATAGAAATGATGGATTTTTCAAAGTGTGGTTTACATGATTCTCACAGCTATTGAAATGCCATAAAGGTTTGTTGGCTGGAGAGGATTTTTTTGTGTGTGTGCGCAGGAAAAAAGGTATCTCAAAAATAAGCAAATTCTCTCTTAGGTTTTCAAAGAGAATTAGTAAAAATTAGTTTTCATTTTAGAAAACTAATTCCAGAAAGAACATCAAACAGTGAATTATTTTTACAAATAGTAAATAACCTCATCTGTTACATCATAAGATTGCTTTGATCGCAACAGTGCATGGTAAAAGAAGCTGTCCGTGAATAAGTGATATTATACCTGGGAAAATCCTTATATTTAATTAAGTACAATTTTAAATCAAGTTAGTTAAGCTAGTGCAAGCTTGTTTGAACTCTCATTTCAGTGTAAACTAGGCTTGCTCCATGTTCGCATTAAGATATTTAGGAATTGGCAAAATCAAAGTTGTACTTTGCAACGGCTTTTTGTTGGACACTTGTGTTCTAGTTTAAAAGCATGCATGAATGCAAATACAGCTTCTTTGTGTGGGATTTGTATCGCTATAAAAGGAACTTTGAAGCACCTATGTTAGGAAATTACTGTCCTGCATGAGTGCTGAATCGCCTTAAGAGAGCTGGAAGTCCTCTACTTTTTTTTTTGATATATAAGAAAAGCTTCTCATTTCTAAAAATATTAGGTAAGTAAAGTGCAGGGTAGTTGACTTTCAGGGCAGATTTTGTCTGATCATTGAGAGGAAAATTGGGAGAGGGTAGTAGAGACTGCAGTGCTAGCAAATGTCCTAGGTGGTAGTGGAATGGCCCAGATGATCTTGGTGGTGTCATACTTGCAAGTTGCCTCAGGAGTGATCTGGGATAATTCACTCGGTTTTCCTGTGCCCTGTCCCACCAGGTGTTCAGTGCAGGTAGTGATGGTGAGGTTACCTGGGAAAGTACTCTGGGACCCATTGGAAATGGTACCAAATTAGAGCAAAATTCTGTTAATAGTGCTCTGAGTAGCTGCTTGGCAGATCTTGCTTTGTGTCTTGTTTTACCGCAGTGGAATGGTTGGGGAGGCAGTGTGCTTTCAGTTGTGAACTAAATTAAGGTAAATCCACTTAATAGAAAGACAACCTGTGGCTTGACTGAACGCAACGCTGTACAAAACATTCTTCTGTGATTGAAGGGCTTTTTACAAATTAAAAATGGGCTTTCCACCATTAAAGCTTTTTCCTCTTTAAACAGCAAAAAAAAACCCCTCCTGTATATTTGATTCAGGAAGCTGTATTTCACCAATTAGCTTGACAGGACATGCATGCAAACAAAACAGCAAAATAACTGGTGTACTGGTAGGTGATGAGGCTGCACCTCCATGTGCTGTGCGTTGAAATATGGGGACATTATGCCAGCACTGAGTACTCTTACTCCTGCTGAGATACGAAAGCTTGGAGTGGAGACATGATTGCAAGCTATTTTTACTTAACAGTTGAACTTTAGAAGAGAAGAAGGAAGGGATAATTTCTTTCAGTTTGAGTTTGCACGTTGTACGACTATTAAAAACTTCAAGACGACTGTTAAGAAAAGACAGCTACTTGAAGTGCCAGATGGAAAAGAGCAAGGAAAATGCCTTCTGTTTAAAACAGAAAGGGGTTTTTTGCTCGTTTTGCTTTGGGGTCTTCTCCAGTCCACACATTTGCTGTGCCTGACTCTCTTCAGTGTTGCAGTTTCCGTCGTGGGGCCCATTCAAATATTAGATGCATAGCGAGATGCATTTCTCTTGTTAACTGTATGACAGAAAGCAGGCTTCAGATAACATCTTCATCACATGGTACCAGTTCTGCATCACAGCATTGGGCTCGGTTGCTGAAATTTGGATGGTGCTTTTTTTTTAGTTCCTAGTCATATTGTCCAGTAAGTGCTCTTATGGACACTGCAAACACTTCTGCTATTCTAGAAATGCTCTGACTTTCCCAAAGCTGTTGTGGTTAGTGAACTATGATACCGACTCTTTGATTTGGACACGAGACCCCTTGATTCGTTTTTTTTTTTGTGGAGTAATCCATCATCTTAGTGCGTTCGTTTTACGTGGATTTAGTTCAAGGCCTATGTGAGCTTATGTATAACTTGGAATAATTGAAAAATGTGAAAAATGTGGAGTGTTCTGCAGTTGGCTAAAATTTTTAAAAGGGTGTTTTTTCCTGCCGACATCTGGAAGTCAGCCAGGTGAAAGTTAACATTCCCACAATACCTTTTCTGTGGGATAATGGGCAAGTTTAGGGCAACATTCTTTCTTTCATTTATATAAACAGACGATGCTGGCCAAGGCTATGGGAGAAGTGTTGCTGAACATGAAATTGTTGCTGTTTGCCCTTACAGTTGTTGCTCACTTGACAATGATTTATTTTTTTATTTTTACTTCATTATTGTTCTCCTGGTTATATTTAAATAACATGGAGTCTTTTGCTCTGTAACCTTTTAGGGTCTTGCCCAAGGCAGTGCTGTATGAAAAATCAATGCACTCTACAGATCAGTTCACTACTATGTATGAAATCATGTAGCTAGTACAAAACTAACTTTCAGATGCTTCCAAAAAGTAGAAAGGTGTTTGTAGAACAGTAGAGTCTCTTTGACAATAGATGAAAGGAGGTGAAAGTCTGAGAAGCTGAATTGACCTTTCATCTTACTTGCTTTTGCCACCCCTGGTCTTTCCAAAACATAGCAGGAATAAATTGTCAGGGAAGTGTGGAGCTGCATGTGCAGGTACTGTCTGCTCTAGGGCTGACCGACAGCTTTCGGTCACTGCTCCTGTTTTGAGTAGGAGTAAATTTTATAACACTAAAGATAGGAATTGATTAAAATAGATTTTTTCCATTGGAATTCGTATACTTGTACTTCTCCGAGTTGCTGAACAGTTAGTATACTGCAAAGGTTACAGTGAATAACTGTACATAACTTTGCATGTAGAGTTTTATTTATTAGGAATATTCAGTGTGTCCTAAGCATATGTGTAGATTTTATAGGTGTTCTTTGAGGAACCCTAGCAGGAATTTAGTATGTACTGCCTTCAAGCAATATTTTTATACATGAAGAACTCTGCAGAAATTGTGGCCTCTCCACCCAGATAATTACCATTTTTCAATTTCCACAAAAGCTGTAGTAATGCTAGGTCTGTTACCTGTGGCCAGCTTTAGCTACAGGTTGGGGAAAGGTAGTCAGAAACTTAAGGAATTTCAGAGATGCTGAAAGTTTCTAGTTTCCTTGGGCTGTGATATAAACACTGTTCTTCTTAAGTCACTAAGATGATTCTTTAATAGCTTTTAAACTAAGTTCTTTTTGATGAGTATATTTTATTTTTGACCTTTAGATGGCATTGTCCTAGAAAATATATGTTCTTTGTTATTAATGGTTATTTAAAAGGGCAGCAAGAAGCTGCAACATCTGAAAATTCAATTCTTGGTGAATTCTGAATTGACAGAGGAAGAAAGTCCAGCAAAACCCTCAATCTTCCATGCTATCTGGGTAACCTGGAACGTGGCCATATTATTCCTTTTCATTCAGTGAGGTCCCTGTGGAGACCAAAGCTAGTAAATGAATGTAAAAATAATTTTATGTTAACTTTGCACTTTCATACATTGTGTAGGCCCATTGTTGTGTAATCTGTATGTTCCCAGAAATGTGAAGTTTCTAGGATGAGTACAAGCACTTGTAATTTTCTATTGGTGGAGAATGCAGCAGAACAGTAAAATTCAAAATGCACTAATGCATTGGCCAACTTTGAGTTCAGTGACAATAACTTTTCATCTCTTTTAAATCTAATTACTTTTAATATATTTTCAAGAACTAAGTAGGAAGAAAAGTAGTGTTGTTTGCTTGATAAAATAAATATATATTAAGAATCAGAAATTTATTGTCCTGTCTTCAGTTTGTATTCATTTAGAACACAGATTTTATGGGCCTTTCAGATAGAGGTTATTTATGTCTCTAGGTTTTAAAGAACAAATACTTGAACTGCTGGTTTTATTGCATGTAAATGTCAGTGTTTTGGAACAGATGTGTAGCATTCTGTTCAATATTTCTAAGCTTCCTTGCTTAGAACAAGTCTTTTTCCCCACATACAAATACATACATGTGCAGAGACCATATATGCCATGATTGTACGTGTGAGCTTTTTTACGATAGTACAGAAAGGGGTAGCATCTTCTCAGTTGAAGCTGAAGTCACTCATACACTACAAAATGTTAATAACATCAGATATGTATGTGCTCATTGTTTTGTGAGCTGCTTGTGTGCATTTACGTATCTGCTCATTCCTAATGCGCTTGATTTTGCAATTAACACCCGGATAGTGGACTGCCTTGCCCTGCAAGCAGCTCTGCTGGCTGATTGCAGAATCCCAGTACAACTCAGTGTGAGTAGGGAACAAAGCAAGACCTTCTTAGATAAAGACAAAAAAATTCTAATGAAAGATGTGCACTGAATAGTAACTTGCACTTTCGTGTCTACCAACTGTGAAACCTCCATAAGAATTGCTACTATTGCATGAGTGTTCCCTCCTTCTTAATAGAGGTGTTCTATATCCTGTTTTTCTTGTTGACTCGAGAATGACAGCTTTTAGAAGTATTGTAGTGATGAAGTGCCATTAGCTGTATACCATTCACATCTTAAATTGCATCCTTTGTTGTGTTCTCTGCTATTCTTGTAAAATAGTTGGGTATGGTCAGGATCTTGATTTCCAGCACTTCTGCTTTCTTTTTATTTTCTTGTTTTGTAGTTTATTTGGTTTTTGCTGAATTATATGTATTTCTGTGATCAGTTGGCATGGAAACACGGTTCCTTTTTAGGCCAATTGCTTTTAGCATTAATTTGCAGGTACTTGTTTTTGAATGTGAAAATGGAAACCATTTATGTTCTTCATCATTAATCCTTGCATGCTTTCTGATGCAATGTAAATCATCTTTCCTTCTTTTTAGAGGGAAAAATATACTCTTTTTAAAGAGGAAAAAAATATCCTGCTGTATCGTTCATACTGTATTAAGACAGTACTTTGTGTAAAAAATTATTTTTATACATGTAACTTGACAGAATCAGTGAAACAAAGACTAGCCCCAAATCTGAGTTAAAGCCCAGAAAGCATGTAACACTTTATAATGCGAAGTTGCACCGTCGCAGCAGTGAGTTTCTTTTATTGATGTATTTATTATTGCTACCTTTCTTTTTTTTTTTCTTTTAATTTTATTTGAAGAGCACCCTGTTTTCTTGTAGGGGTTTGCTGAATTTCACTTGAGGGAGAAAGGTTTGCTTTGATCAGTCCTGATGAGAGCACTCCTTCTGTGAGGACAGGCTGAGGGAGTTGGGGGTGTTCAGCCTAGAGAAGAGGAGGTTGCAGGGAGACCCTACACTGGCCTTCCTGTAACAAAAAGAGGCCTACAGAGAGAAGAGGAAGGACTCTTTATCAGGGAGTGTAGTGATAGGACAAGGGGTAACGGTTTTCAACTGAAAGAGGGGAGATTTAGATTAGATAGAAAGTCTTTACTGTGGGAGTGGTGAGGCACTGGAACAGGTTGCCCAGATAAGTTGTGGATGTCCCATCCCTGGAAGTGTTGAAGGCCAGGCTGGATGGGGCTTTGATCAACCTGCTCTAGTGGGAGGTGTCCCTGCCCATGGCAGGGGGGTTGGAGCTTGATGATCTTTGAGGTCCCTTCCAACTCTAACCATTCTGTCATTCTGTGGAAGTGGAGGAATACTTTCACTGATGTTTTGTGACTTTCTTTAGTGGAGTTTGCACTTTCTGAGATGCCTCAATACTGGCAAAAGTGAACTTGTAGACTTTTTTATAATTACTGCAGCAGTGTTCATGGTGACCATTAGAGCATACCACCGTTCATGATGGTATTCTCTAGTGACTGCTGCTTGGAGAAAAACAAGCAGCACTATAGCATAACCTCACTGTGAAGAACAGTTAGACTATTGGTGTTTGTTAAATATTTATAGAAATTTGAAACTGTATCTGAATACATACTATTTTAAGTATAGATAACTAAATATCTAATTTAAGACCTGCTATAAGCAGGTGCAGTCTGCTTTCAGTGTAGTTGCTTTCAAGTTCTTTAGGATGAGATTTAATCTTATTCCTAATAGCTACAGACTGTTGTCTGAAGAGCTTTATACAGATTGGATATGCAGAATAAAAATAAGATTTGAATTAATTTACTTAGGCGCATACTACTTCATCCCATTTCAGGCCTCAAACACTGTTTCGCAAACCATTTCATAGGGAGCATGCAAAGCAAACAAGTTCAGTTGGTACATGGAGAACAGAGTTATGAGCAGTATAACAAACAATCAGTTCATCTGGTGTATTTGGGTGTATTGCTGCATTGCTTTTTCTTTCTTCCCTAAATTAAAGTACACACAGTTCAATTTAAAAAGCGTAAGTCTATGCAGGATTTGACAAACATCAGTAAAAGAGCTCCTTTGTAGAAAAGGAGTACATTGTTCATGCTACTAGGCCTGTTTTATGAATTTCATGGTATTTTGCTCAGCAACCATATGGCTCATTCCCTCTGGACAAATTAAAAAAATAATATCAGAAAGCAAAACAGACAAAACCCTATAGGTGTAGACCCCGTGTTTGTTTCATACCAGACGCTTCTACTGAAATTGTTCAGAGCTGCCTTGTAGTTAATTGCAAGTGGTTTTCTTGGAGGTTGAGAGAGTTTAGCACAGAAGATATGGGCTTTTTGTCTTGCTTTCAGCAATTTACAGATTTTTACTAACCATGACGCAGCTGTGAAAAGAAGTTAGGCCGTACCACTTCCTGTGTGACAGTATCTCATCATAGGCACAGAATAAAACCATTTCTCCCCTCCTCCCCCTTTCCCTCCATTCTGTCGTAAACAAATGGGTCTGTTAACAGAGAAGAGTGGAAAAAAAAAATTGGGTCCCACCCTTTTATCATCTCAGTGTACTTGTCAGTAACTCAAGTCAAGATGCATTTCTGTGGCTTTTGTAACTACTTTTTTTTTTTTCTAACTTCCCCCCACCCCCTTTCCCTGAAGTGCCTAATGACATTCCTGGTCCAGGAAGGGCAGCAGCGAGAACCACATTATGGGGGTGTGTGGTGTGTGCAGGGGGGACACTATTAATTGACTTAATCCCCATACTGAATTGTAACTTTTCTGGCTTAGATTGATCTCTTCTTTCATGTTCTACCTGGAACTAAATTTTCAGCTTTTTTTCTACCTATTTTTAATTCTTTAACCAGATTGTTTTCTGTGGTTGATGTCCTGCGGCACTCACAACTCATTAATCATTAATTCTGACTGATTCTAAATGTAAGTTCATGCAACACTTGCCAGTTGTATTGTTTTGTGTTGTGATAAGGTGGCCCCAAAATTCAGGACAAAGCAAGTAAGCTAGGTGTACTTGCTGTTGCATGATCCTTGCTCCCCCACAGTGTTGGAAGAGTGTCTGTCTTGAATTCATTTTGTCCACAGGTTGGGTAGAGTACTCTTTGAAATCAAAGTCTTCCCTTCTGTTGGGAAGCTCGTACATATTCCACTGTGCGTGGTTGCCAGGCCTCCCAGAGAATTAGTCTTCTAATTGTGTTGTCCTTTAAATATTTTTGACATAGAAGTTTAACTGTCTTTATATGAAGTAGTCAATGTGATTTAAAGAATATAGAGTCCTGCTTATTCTGGATAGGACCTATTGAACAAGTATGAAAGGAAATCTGTCGTAACAGGCAGGTGTTGAAGTGTCATGAAGAGGTTCATATCCTGAAAGGAAAAAAATGACAAACTTACCATTAACTCTGCAGTTTCCAGTAACTCCATTTTTCAAGTAATTCAGCTGCGGTGCCTTTGTGGTAGGCATTGTGTGAAGTTAGAAAACAACAAAGTTAGTTGTCTGCAAAGTAATAATGTATTTTAAAGCATCTTAATGATACTTTGTGAAGACGTTGATAGGTTGCAACTTGCTGTAAGGTAGTTTTATAGTCACCAGCATTCAAAAGTTGAAAAGCAGATTTCTGATGAAAAAGCTAGCGGGAAGCCTGGGTGCTCTCGGTATTCTTAACTTTGATTAGAAGTGCAGAAAATCCCCCAAGGGTCATATTTTACAATGTATTTGTAAGAAGTAACAATAATTGATTATTTTTCCAAATATATGAGAACATGGAGGTGGAGTTGCTTCCTAAAGCATTTAGATCTTTGTCCAGCACCAGCCTGTTCACTCCTGGTATGTACCTTATTTTATCTGGTTTACAGTGCAGATCTGATAAATGACCCTCATCTGGGCTACTTGTGGATGTGGAACTTTCACTATGGAGTTGTCTTCCAGATGTTGTCTGCTATTCTCAGTGTTCATTTTTTCTCTTCCTTTTGTAACCGGGATGACAGGCCTGACCTAGGAGGGGCAGAAGCAATATTTTCTTCAGATTAATCTTTTTGTTCTAAGAGCTAAGATTTCCTCTGAAGTAACCGTTGAGCTGTCAAAGTAACTAATAATTATGCAAGAAGAGAATCATAATAACCAAAGTTAGAGAGCAGAAGTTGTAACTTCTAGTTTTTTTTACTTTTGCAGTGATAGGCCTGCACTAATTTAGTTTGCTTTACATCCAGAGAGTAAGGAAAACAAATATTATGAAGACCTGTTGCTCTGTTGTTGTGTCTCAATGTTGGGAGCAAGGATCAGCTTCGTGCTGTCCCATGACATTCTGGAAAATAGTCATAATGCTTTCTTGGTTTCTGGGAGTTATCTGATAGCTGTTGTCTTGCACTGGGCAAGCCCTAAGCTGTCATTCCCTCACATTTTTTTTTGGAAATTACAGCCAGCAGAAGGCAGTTAAACTTGTTCTCCAGTGTCTTTCTCTGTGGTGTCCATTTTCTGAAAAACAGAATGAATGGTTTGAGCTTACTTGCATGAAGTTGGTGATCCTTTGATTATCTTTGGGTAATAAAATTCCAAGTCACTTGAGCATTTCCTGTGACTGACTGCTTTTAGAAATTAATGCTGCTGCAAGCCTTTCAGCACACTGCTGTTTATCCTGCTACTGACAGCCCTCCTGTTCCTAGTTTCAGAAAATGTAGAAAAAAACATAGAGTAAGGTTTCTTATTTTGGAAATTCTTTATTGCATCTAATGTGTTGGTCTGGTTTCCGTTTGAATTGCTTCTCAGTCTGTTGTCAATCTATATTTTGTTTTGAAAGGAAGTTGCTGGGGTCCAGTTTTTGTAACTGTCCGTTTTTGACAAACTGTAAGGCTGCAGAAGTCTGAGGCTGTCACTGCGAGAGGGGGAGCTGACATTTGTGTGACGCACATATGTGCCGTGGGCAGATTTTGTAAATGTCTCTGCCTGCAGACTGGGGGACACAGGAGCTGTAGCAAGTCTATTTTTTTAAGATAAAGCATACATGGAAAAGGCTAGAATAAAACTACAAACTGACATCTTAACTTCATTTACTGGGGAATGTAATAGAGAATTCATTTTCCAAAATACAGTGTTCAATCAAACTGAGAATGTACAGTTCGAGAGAGAACCTATTAAGAAATCTTGCCTATGTGAAGAACGAAGGGTACCTTTTTGCCTTAATAAGGTTTTGTAACTCTTAATAGTGAAGTCAATAATTCCTTTTATAGTACTCTCTTAAAACTGATGTTTTTAGCACCAATAAATGTTTTATATGGTTTATAGAGATAGAACATGATTTGTGCCCTGAAAAATTTATAATTTGAAGACTTCATCTGTAGACAAAGAATTTTTGTGCATGCAAATGGAGCCTTTTCAAGTTGAAAAAGGTTAAACTACAGACTAAAAGGAACATTAGAAAGCCTAGTGGAAAAAAATGCAAATGTGGGTCATTTTTAAACACTTCTGACTTTTCACCAGTCCAGTGGAAACAACTTAAAGCATTCAAAAACCTTCTCTAAACCTCTTTAGTATGTGGTATGTGTGGGAAGAAATATTTTGCTTCTCTCATCAAGTCATGGGAATAACTCCCAATTTGTAACTGTTTTTCAGTGCAGCTTTAACTGTGATATTGGGACCAGATCCTTTGTAATTGAAACTCGAAACTCTACTTGAAGGAAAACTCAGTAGAACAGCTCTCTTGCATCATATGCTTTTATTATATTATGATTAAATGTAACATGATAATATAAACCCAGCTTTTGCCTTAAACTGCCTGTTTTATTTGGCACTTTGACTGTTGTTACTGGCCCATTCTCACTGAGTTTGTCATTTTTATATATCCTGGCTGTTTACCTTCAAAATGATCATCTCTTCAGAAAATCCTGTTTATCCAAATTTGGTTCGGCTGTGGGGACCTTGGGTTAAAGGTGCAGGACTTTGAATTCAGTATACTCTGGCTGTTCTCATTTTTACAAAACTGCTCTCTAGTTTGTAATAGTCATCTACCATTTTCTTAATATTGATGGAGAACAGCAGAGGTCAGTGGCTGTGGGAGGAACCAAGAAGGGGGAGAGAAAAAAGAGCTTTAAGGAGCCTTTTGCACTGATTCAGTGTTTGTCAGAGTTGCTTTGGTTTTCACAGGAATGTAATAGAATTTAGCTCAAGATGAAACTTATTATTCTCATTTACCAGAAACCTTAAACACTGTGTTGAATTGTCCCTTTTTAGTTACACACCAGATTTAAGACCAGCATATATATCTACGTTTGGGTTTTTTTTGAACTGTTTTAGCTCTATATCTTAGAGGAATCATAATTTTTTTTTCCCCCCACTTTAAGGTTTGCGGACACACATAGCACTGTGATGTTCAGCTGAGAGGGTGGGCAATCACATTAGATGCTTTCCCAAACTAAAAAGAGAAAGTTAAGAAGTTAGAAAGAAAATTGAGAGGTCAGTGCTCAATATCTAAAGTACTTCCATACTGTTATTTTTAGTGTTATTCAAGTTCATTCTGCTGCCCTCAAAAAATAATCAAACCTTGTGAAACAAATTTGGTTATCCAAAGCCCCACACTTGCTTATCTTCAGATTTTGATAAGGAAAATAAGGAGTGCCTCAGGTAATAGTTTAACGTTCTTGGTCAAAGTACAGGTGTGCTGTTAGAGAAATTGCTTTTGGTGTTTGGGATCAGAATAAAGGAAGCCTTTGATGTTGGCTTCGCTTGGGTTACTGCCTTTCTTTCTCTGAGACAGCATCCTGTACAGCATCTAAAACATGAGAAAAGAAGCACAAAGAGTAGTGATTAGGGCAGACTAAGTTCAGAAATTATATTCTGTAATAAATCCTTGGCAGTGTCTTTAAAACCTAATGGGAAATTAATGCTCTGAAAATGGTTGTATTGACAATGCTAAAAAGTGGTATTTTTTCCCAAAGCATACTTGCAGTTCAGGCAGTGGTTTGAAACAAAACCCAAAAACCTCCAACCCACTGGAATACAAAAAAACCCCAACAAACTAGTGGTAGGAGAAACATTTTTGGAGGAGAGGGGGGAAAATTACTTATTTCTTCTTTTTTCCTTCAAAGTTGAAATGCATAACTATTTTACAGGCAAATCAGCAGTTGGGTCTGTTACATTTTAAATTAATGCTGTGTGGCTGTTCAACTTTTATCAAAATTGCAGCCAAGATACCAGTTCCGATAACATGATTTTTAAAAAGAAAAAGTAATGGTTGCATGGATCTTTATATTGAATACATTGGTAAAAGAACGAGGATAAGGGCCACTGATGTGCTTCGCTTTGTAGGGCAGTGAAGCCCTGTTTTGCCTACACTCATATTTTGTATTCGATATATCATCCTCAAAATCTCTAGGACTGTTTCTTCCATGGAAAGTGTTTTATTAAGTCTTGGCATGATCTATATTGTTGCTGGAATGGCTCAGAGAGTTAATCATTCTGCTCCTATTACAATTGTTGAAGCAGATTGTTTTTCCAGTTCCTGTTAGCAGGAGTTTTCTGGCTTTTTTTTTTTTAAGTCAGTCACACCCGCCAGCCTGTAAAGTTTATGGGCTGAAATATAAGCTCAGTTGTATTTTAAAGTGTAGAGTGTGGGTGTGTATGAAAGTGGGTTCTCTCCCAGTTGCTATTATCAGTCTACTCATGGTTGCTGTCCTGGGAGAAGATGACAGTGGATGTATACCCTGATATATACCCGCCACGTGGTGCCTTGTGGGAATGTCTTTGATGCAGACTTGATTCATGCATTAAGTTCTGTATTTTTTAGGGATGCTGACCCATCAGTAACTTGGAAATGGATGTCCATAGTTAATTATGGGCAGACGTGACTGCTGGAGTGTCCCAGCTCTCAAGTTCTTCGATTCTTAATATGTAGGTGCTGTCCTGAGCTTCACTGCAGTGATTCCTGTAAACTAGCAAGTAGTTTGTGGCTTTTGCCATAGCGTGCGTGGGCAGTGGCATTTCACAGTCACTGTAAAACTCATGGGATAAGTAACAAAGTTGGCAGCTTTAGCCAGAATTTCTCTGGAGCTGAGATTAATGGGAGTGTACTTGACTAGGGCAGCTCCACCATCACTGATTTGTTTGTTGGGTTTTATTCCCCTTGTCCTTCTTTTATTTATTACTTAATAAAGCTAAAAATACTTGAAATAGTGAAGTGTTTGCTGTGAACAGGCGCTGAAATGGTGTGTATCCAAGGAAAGCTCAGTCTTAATCTTTGCCTTTCTCCTGAGTTTGCTTTCATGTATCTGTTATTTGCAGCAGCACTTCTGCAGTTGTTTTTTGTGTAGGTTTTATTGCTGATACTTAGACTTTCTCATTATAGCACTTAATACAGTTCTTACTGAGTATTATCATTTGGTTTGCTTTTTAAACCGTGGTAGACAATTAAGACATTTTACAGTAATGCATTGTGCTATTACTGCTTGTTCATTTGACATTAAATAAGTGTGATTCATATTGGTTTCAGTCTTATTTTGAAAAGTATTAGTTAAGATTAAGCATATTGTTATCATGTGCTCTGAATATGTAATTTGAGTAATTTTTTGACAGGCAGGAAATACTTCTGGTTTTCGTGTGGATGTTTGAAGTACGTGTGTAGTCATAGAAAATATTGCCAGATGATTTTATTTCCCCTTAACTTAATTTCTTATCGTAGGGTTTCAACACAAGCCTTGTGGGACCTTCATTTTTTTTGTACCTTGACAAGCATTTAGGATTTTGTGTGCATACTGACAGATGTTAGACAGAATTACTAGGTGTTTAAAAAGGCTGGTTAGGGATCACTTTTTGAAAACACTACAGAAACCCATTTCCTTGCAGAATTCACACTTATATGTGAGAGCAGCAAGTTTACTTACTATGTGAATATGGAGAGGGAGTGCAGAATCGTGACTGTCAGGTTCCAGTAATGACAGGGAAATGTGGAATTTTCTAAAAAGAAATCATCAGATTATTTTGTTTTGATTGTACCAAAAGGGAAGATCAAGTAAGATAGTTGTCTCAAAATACTCTATGTTGAGGCCTATATGTTGCATGTTGTAGCAATTGCTTGGATACCCACACTAATTTCTCACAGCTAGTAAAAGAATGATGTTGATGTGTGTGTAAATCCAAGTACTGTGGAAGCCTATGAACCAGGGTGGTAATTACATACTAGTGGTGTTGGTTACATGTTTTGTGTAAGGGTATGAGCTGTGAATGTCCTGGAGAGCAGCTGGGTGTATTTCAATCTTTGCAATTAACAGAAGGATGTAAGTGGGTGTGACTGCTCTGCACATCATTGGGTCAACACAGTGCCGGAAATCACTTTTGTTTTTCTTGGTCTCTTGCAAATTAAAAAGAAAAGGAGGAGGATGACTTGTTTTTACTGAGTTTGGGTAAATAGAAAGCGTAGAGTGCAATAGCATTCATCAGTGATGCTCTTACAGTAAAGTTTCAGTGTGCTTAGCGTTAACCTCTCAGCCCTGTACAACAGAGACGGCTTTAAGTGAAGCTCTACTTAGTTTCCTTTTGTATGTATATCATGAAGTCCAGATCTTAGTCCTTGAAAATCAACTTGGGATTGTTCCTATTAATTGAAGTAAGACTTGCATCAAGTTCCTAAAGTCTTAGGAAGCATAGGTAGAAACATTAAATGAGAAAAGAAAATAATGAAATGAAATTTAATCTGCTAAGTAATTCAGGCTTCTGAGGGTAGCTGTCACCTTTTTGTATGTACCCTGTGGTGTTCTTTTTCAAAAAACACTCTCCCCTCTGCCTCCTTCCTTCCCCCAATCCCACGTTCCACTTTGTGGGAAACTGCATCCTGCTTATGCTGAAGGTGGTGACAAAAGGTGTTGGCTCTGATTCTGGTGGAATCAGGAGACTTGTGTTGCATATTCAGCATATAAATGTGCTGAATATCAAAGTAATGAAGGCTGCATCCATTTAGCTGTTCTGTATACCTGCACTGTACTCTAAAAGCAGTCAAGAAGAAATAAATTTTAGAGTTTTGCTCTACCTTGAATCTAAATGCTGCTTGAGGTCATGGTGCACAAAACAATGAGACTCTCAAAACACAGCCTGAAATTTAAAAATGAATGTTGTGTCAGGAGCCTTAAAATATCTTTGAAAAGTATGTTGTGTCTAGGAATTTTAGTAGTGCATATTGGCAAATCTAATTCATAACAGCTTCTGTGCTCATGTAAGGAGTGGAATTTTTTTGTTTAACTCATTCTTTATTTGAATTAATATTAGCATATATTTTTAAAGAAATGTAATTTTTTTGAGGGCTTATCACAAATAAGTGGGAGCTCTGACCAAATTTACAGCCTAAGTAAGGACATAAAATTAATATAAATGGCACAGGGGATTAGTCTCGTGTTAGATGTGCAAGATTGTAAATTAGCTGGATGTCCAGCCTCTTATTTTTGGGTCTTATTTTCATAAATATTGGTTAGATTTTTCAGTAGTTTGTATTTTTTAAGAAAACCTAAGTCACTTTGATGTTTTACAGTGCGTAAAGGAATTTTTGTAGGACAGATCCTTTTAAAAGGACGTTGTCAAGGGAGTTTTCCTTCATATTAAGTCTTTGCTCTTGTAAGACTCCCCAGAAACGTGAAAATGAGAACTCTCCTTTGCTAGGCTGCTGTCCTCCATTTCATGCATATTGGTTTGCCATTGTAGGGTTACTGATAAGTGTTGTGCTTTTTGGCATTGATGTATTTTTCAGAAAAAAGAATTGAAGCATTTGTTTTGAAAAAAGAATAACACATTTAAAGAATTACATGGACTTTGCAAACAGATTTAAGAAAATGAAAGGTAGGTCAAATTTTGGGCCTACAAAGCTGACAATGTCCTTTACTTTCAACATGTATGCTGTATTTGAGACATTCTTGATCCTAATGATGTTATATTAATCAGTGGCAGAAAAATGTGAAAATGACATTGTTAATCATTGTTAATAGCTTACCTTCTTTGTTTTGGTATGTTTTATAATGCCAGCAAACAATCTGCTCTGAGATCTCTGTTACTTGTGCAATGTGATCACTTCAGTTACTGTCAGTTCGTAACATAAAAGGCTGCTTTATGAAAGGTTTACAATGAATTCTAACTGCATAGAGTGTCAGGGGGGGCTTTCCTATCTTCCAGTTGTGTGTCAAATGGTATTGATTTTAGCTCTCCCCTTTAGAATACTGTACATGTGGGTCCACCTTGGTTTCGGGAGCAACAGATGTAGGTGCGATTTGGGAGTAGAGAGGAAACTACCTGCTTACGTAGATCACTTTTTTCTTTTCTTTTAAGTTTAAAAAAATACATCTTGTCGTAGGGTTGGTCTGATAATTTATGCTGCCAGAGGTGTGGAGATAGTAATTTGTGAGCCCTCCTCTCCAGTTTTGGTAATGAAGCTGTGTGATAAGTTCGTTAATCCTCTGGTTAGTGAGAGTGTCACACTTGCTTAAAATGCTTGTGCATGGGACTGGCCTCCTGTTGGGTTCTGCAGCTAAAAGCTGCTTTTTACATTTCCTTTATGTTTTTCTGTAAAAGCTAGACTAGAACAAAGTTTTGAGACTTTTTTGGTTGGTTTGTTTTTTTTTTTTTTTTTTGGAGAGCAGCTAGTCCAGATTGCGGCTCTGAAAAGGCATTCTTCTGTTAGCTGCATGGTGACCAGCAGCTACATGGGTACAATGGCTCTGTCTGTGTGTACCTGCTATTATTTTAGAAAAATTGCAACAGTCACTGACACAGTAGCTGTTACTGGGGCAAGAGCTTCACCACCCCTGAACTAGTAGGTGGATTTAGGACTCTCAGGGGAAACTTTGGGGGTTTTTCTTGAATACATTTAGATAACCTTAAGGGCCTGACTTAATAACCAGCAGAACCAGCAAGTTCAGAGTTAAGGCTTCTCACTCAGTCTCCTGTACTCACTGTGCTTGGCTCTGCAGCAGGGCTGGTATGGGAGATCACAGACTATGCTCAGATCCCTGCTCACCTAGGCAGAACGTTTGCTGCCTGAGTGGTGCCGGCTGTTCCAGGTAGGTCTGTTTACAATACACCTGCTGTCCGGTGTGTCTTAACAGTCCACTGGTTTCCCTGGTGTGGTAATGGCCAGTGGCAGCACAGCAGGTGTGGTGGAAAGCCAGCAGAGAAAGGGGGAAGGGTACAGATGCAGTGAGAAGCTTTAACTTTGAGTTTCCTGGTTTCTGTGAGCACAAGTCAGACCCTTAATGTTGTTTTAATGTATTGTTTGTGTTTAATTTTTAGTAAAAATTTGAACACCATCCAGGCTACAGAGGTTGCAGTGGATAAGAAGTTTAAAAGCTTTGGTTCAAGATTACAGGAGGCTGCAAGAAAAATTAAAGACATGGAAATGAGGATGGAATGACAGGCTGCTATTTTGCCTCAGAATACTGAAGATTGTAAAGCATTGAGAAATCGAATTCATGACCCTGGAAATCAAGCTCAGATTAAGAAATGTCAGGTTGGTAGGGGTTCCTGAAAGTCTCAAGTTAGGGTAAACTGAGATTGTTTTCCCGTAACAAAGGTTCTAGGATGTGGGGGTGGATGGTATAATTTTTGTTATCTGTGCTATGTGAAATGCTATACCATATACTTAAGTAAGCCAGCTAAGTGAAATTATGTTTTTAAATTGGTTTCATGTTTGTGGTGTTAAATGACACTTCTGACCA
This sequence comes from Thinocorus orbignyianus, assembly GCA_013400375.1. NCBI lineage: Eukaryota > Metazoa > Chordata > Aves > Ciconiiformes > Thinocoridae > Thinocorus > Thinocorus orbignyianus. Next base: position 688,422 of record VXBW01007735.1, on the reverse strand, counting down.
GCTTACAGTTATTTCTTTTTGGCACCAAGTTGCATGATTTACTGTTAATGCAGGCATGGAGAATATTACTCTTAAATACATATTGTGTTATTCTGCCACTCCAAGGGTCTGCTGCAAAGCCAAAAATGTGGTGCAGTATGACATTTCTAGATAAGAAACAAGCAGAACGTATCTAAAATGTTAGTAGTAGTTTTTTGTTCAAGGGATTCTGATTCATAGTGAAACTGTCTTTCCAAATGTAAACTTTAAATAGTGACTGCCACTGTGATTAAGTTACTGTAAGTTTACTTAAGTGTTGAGTTATTGTCTGCAATTCAGTGATACGGTATTTAGGCAGAAAGATTGTGCAACAGGAAGTCTGTGCTGAAGTTCATAAAGGATTTTGGCAAGCAAAGTTTTGTAGGGTTTTTGTGGTCAAGGTCACTGGATGTATTTGAGTTCTGGGGACTCTTACAGACTCAGGGACTCTTGGGGAGATTTTATCCTTCTAGTTGTTCTGATTTTTCTTTCTGTGCTTTGGAGCTTGTTTTGGCATGCCACTTAGCACCAATTTTAGATACAAGTAGCTGGATTGAAATTTATAGATATACTGGCAGTAGGGGAAAACCAGACCACACCTTTATGTACTGTAGAGAAATCATTATTGTAAAGAGTTGTGTTTTGTGATACTGTATTTCATGATATTCTGAGATAGCTCTAGTTAGAAAAGTGATTCTTAAAAGTGACAGTTTGTAATCTCAGCTTCTATATGTATGTGTTCTGTTGACAGAGGTGCTTTACTTGTAGCTCTAAGGGAGTCATCTGTGCTGTGTTTTTCCTCATTCATCTTTGTCAACTTTAGTGTAAAAGTTCAGTTTTCTTTTTGCGGTCTTATTTTAGCTAGGATTCAAACTTGTCATTGAAATTATGGCTTTGCTGGAATGACAATTAAGACAACCACCATAACATTTCAGCTGTAAAATGAGCACAGTTATTTTATTCAATGGGAATAGGACTTGCAATATCATTTTTATGTTTGTTTCAAAACATAATTGCAGTGTATTATAGCTATTACATATACTGTTTTGAAAGAAACGTGGGCAATTCTGTAACATGCTTCATTTTAGGGTGTTTCTAAGTAAACTTAATGTGGGGTTTTATAATTAAGTTCCCATTAAGGGATAGTAATTATTGTCTGGATAACTGTGTAGCATTTACACTGTAATGTTTGTGTCCTGTACCACATTATTAGTGTGTGGTTTATTTACTGAGGACTATATGAAGGTTATGTGGCTATTTCTGGTTTTAATAGGTAAGAGTAGTACATTAGCAAGATGCACAATTTAAAAAAAAAACATATTGGGAAGGCATACATTTCATTTTGGTGGCTGGATATTAAACACTAATTTACTGAAAGAACCTGTGTGTTATTTTTAAGCATGTCTATTGCAGTAGAGTTTAAGAGTTGGTGGACTTACAACAGAGAATAGTTTTAGTGGGTGTTGTACTTTGCTGGTGAATAGTTTTCATGTCTGAATTCCTGTCTGCTATGATGACAGTATTGCAGTTGCAGTCCATTGACATGATCTATTGTTGGGAGATGCTGCGACTAGGATAGAAAAAGAACTAAGTGTACTTCAGTGACCAAATGCAGAAGGGTTGGTGATGATTTGTTGTCATCCTGCTTTGAGTCTGAAAGATCCTTTTGCTGTTTGCTGCTGAAAAAGTATTGTGCAGTTTACATTTAAGTTAAAACCAGTTGCGTTTTCTAGAAGTTTTGCAGACAGGGGACTAGCTGAAACTGTGCATAAAGGAAAAGTTCCAGTCACCCTTGTTCAGTTGCCTTCAAGTATAAAACCTAGTTGAACAGGTAAAGAACTTAAATGCCAGATTGCAGTAGGGCTGCTCTGTCATCCTGACTTGATTAGGAGTGGACATGAATTTTACAGGCTGGACAGTTGAGTCTGTGAGGGTAACAGTCTCCTTAGCTGCACTTCTTCAGCCTCAGACCTGAGCTTGGTCCCTGTGGGGAATTAATATGCTGCTTCTATTGACTTTGAAAATCTCTTTCTCCTAGGAGTTGTTTTTCTTCACCAGGTATCTTGTACAGATGGGATTCTACTATTTTTCCATCCATTTAAAATGCAAATTGCAGTCTTTCAGGGCTTGCTTTTTGATGAAAGCTGGGACATAAGATGCAAGGATTTCTTGTAGAAGGTAGTTGAGGAACCTCAATCTTTTGCATTAATGTTGGACTAACTTGTATTATCAAGCAATAAGCAATGTTTTTAAATTCACATTGCAACAAAAGTGTGTTGAAACTTGCATATAAGAAATATATAGACTGATTCGCTTTGCAGTGTTTAAAACTTTATTTTCAAAGAGGAAAAAAATCATATATTGTCCTCTGGTTTTGCTTTTCCTTATCTCTTCAGGAAGTCTCTTTTTTTCCACCCACACTTAACTACTTTTGTGTAAATGTAATGGTTTAATATTATTCCCTTAAATACTTTAGTATATTTATAGAATCTGCACTGTTAAAAGTTGCTCTCTAACTATCTTGTTATAAGGATTACTTTTCATTTTAAGATTCTGTAAAGAGGATATAAATGAAGCATGCACTTTCAGCTGACTTTCACAGAATCCTAATGGTTGGAAGGGACCTCTGAGATAGAGTCCAACTGTATACCAGAAAAAAAAAACCCAAAACCAACAAAAATAAAAAGAACCCCACAGAACAAATCACCCAACCCAGCAATCTGGACCATGAGAGCATACCCTGACCTGAAGTGCCACATCTACATGTTTCTTGAATACCCCCAGGGATGGTGACTCCACAACTCCACCACTTCCCTGGGCAGGCTGTTTTAGTGCCTGATGACCCTCTCAGTGAAGTAATTCTTCCTAATATCTCATCTAAACCTCCCCTGCCACAACTTTATACCATTTTCTCTGGTCCTGCCATAATTCACTTGGGAGGAGAGGCCAACGCCCACCTCTCTACAACCTCCTTTCAGGTACTTGTAGAGAGCAATGAGGTGTCCCCTCAACCTCCTGTTCTCCAAACATCCTTCCCCCAAATATTTAATATGTATTTCTTTGTACAATGTTCCAAGAGTTGATGCTGTTTTAGGGAGGGGCATTTTGTTCATGTTTTGTAAGAGTTTTCAGTGGTGGATTAAGTGTGATGTATTTGTTTGGCTAAGCTATACAGAATTGTTTTGTAAAACTTTCCAGGTCTAAGAAGACCTACCTAGATCAGCAATTAGCCTATAGACTTGGACATTTAATCTTCAGTAAATTTAAAAATTTTGGTGTTGTAGGCTTTTTTTTTTTCAGTTAAATTTTACTTTCAGCAGTTCATCATATATGTAAATTGAATACTCAAATCCTCCCGGAGTTGCTTGTGATATTCCATGAGCTACACTCTTACAAGCCTGGACAAGATAGTTTTCTCACTCTGAGTAGGATCCAATCAGAACTTAACTTTGAATAAGACTGAACAGACACTTTATAATAGTGCAGTGAGGACATCCCTTTGAAAACCAAATTCAACATTCCCTTAGTGAGCCTCCATGGCATTTTTGTACTTAGGTCTTCTGTGTTGGGTTGATTGCTGGCTGTGAGCTTGTTCCTGTTTTACTAGCTTCAATCCTTGAAATCTTTTTCTGCCATCAGAACAGACAGAACAGACAGTCTAGCTATAACCTTTTTTAAAAATTATTATTATGTTTGCATGACTTGAATAACGAGCCGTCTCTGTTTCTTCATAGGCATTCGACCTCCGATCATGAATGGGCCCATGCATCCGCGCCCTTTGGTAGCGTTGCTGGATGGCAGGGATTGTACAGTAGAAATGCCTATTCTGAAGGATGTAGCCACAGTGGCATTTTGTGATGCACAGTCTACACAAGAAATTCACGAAAAGGTAATATTTTGAGGTATAATTAAAGTGTTTTTGAAAAGGCAAATATTTTCATGATTGTGAACAGATACAGTGTTATCTGTGACAGTGTTTTTAGCTGTTGTGTTGTAGTTAATGGTTGATTACCTTAGTGAACGAGTTACCAGTTGCTTCTAGGTAAGCAATAAAACGTGATGAAGAAGCAAAGATAAAAATGTCTGTATCAAAGTATGTTTTTGTGCCTTGTATCTTTGGCTGGGTGTTGTCTGTGTGCTTACTTACTGAGTTATATACATGGAGAGAGTTACCTATGGGAAAATGATATAATTACATAATTATTAATACATGATATTTTGAAATGCTTCTTGGTAATGCTGTTGCTCAGCCTTCATCTGGAAAGCCAAATCTCAGTATTAGATAGGCCATGTGAGAAACTTTAAACTGCTGTGTTTAGCCAAGGAATTGTGCAAATCTGGTTAGGAGGCCTTACGTGCTGAAAACTGATGCTGCAGAAGAGTTTCAAAACACATGCTGACTCAAAACTTAGATAGAAAATGAGTTTTAAAAAGTATTCTAGCCTTATGTTATTCCAGTAGTTCATAGGCTTTGGTGGTCGTTTGGGAGATGTAGAACAACTAATGGTTCTTAATGTTGTGAGAGGTTTTCTCATTTTCTTAGAGGAATGCCCATTTTTTGTGATGATAGCCAAGGGAGCCAGCTGGCTCATGCATCTATGTTTTCTCTTCAGAGACTTCTACCATGAAGGCCTCATGTCCACTCCAGATCCTCACTGATCTGTAGACAGCGTTAGAACCTTTTTGTATCCATATTTCTGTGGAGGTAGAATTAATTTTGGTGCACTTATTGGCTAGCAGAGTAAGTCTGAATTGCCAAGTATTTCTTCGTCTAAAAAAGGATGAAAAGAGGGCTTACAGCTTCTATGGAGCATAAAAAATGTAATAAATACAGCAGCAGAGGAGGATCCAAGTGCAGAGGAGGGCAATCAGGGGTTCCTTCCAAGGGAGTCTTATTTTATTCTTCTGCCAAGATCCATGATAGACAAGTGCAGATCCAGGTATTACACTAAAGGCTTCTTAGGTAAGTGTCTGTATTCACTTTTGTGGGTATGGTACCGTATATTGCTGAGTGGGATTCAGGTGTTACGGAGTTACCAGCTGAACCAAATTACACCATTCTTTTTGTATAACAAGGCATCTGTAGAGAAACTTGTTCTACACTAATTATAGCAGCCCTTGGGTTTACGACAGGTTTTCAGAAGCTTTTTCATTCTTTTAAATTCATATCTGTTTTAATTCTTTGTTTACTTTTCGTGTTCTTGTAGTATATAGCATTGTTAAACATTTTAAAGTCTCTGTATATGATGAAAGATACAATATTTTCTTTGATAACTTTCTTATAAAGCCAGCTACTTGAAAATAATATGAATGCTAACTTCCCTTCTGTTATCAGATTACCATAAATCTCATTTTCTGTAGTCTGCTGTGTGTCATCATCTTCCTGATGAGAATCCATCATTCAATTCTTCAGCTTCTTACTGCTTAAAAATGTTTTTATTCTGAAAAAAAAATTAATTGTTAAAACTTTCAAAATGTTAAGTGGTAGAGGTTTTTTTTTAAATAATAAACAGAAGACTAAAGAGTTTTATGTTATATCAGCATGGCAAACTAGAACTGCTGATCCTCATTGTTCAGACAAAAGCAAGAGGTGACTCCCCTCTCCTTAAGCCCCCTGTGTAGTTCCTTGATAGGTATTTCTGATGCTAGTTCCTTGGTGGATGCCTCTTCAGATTTTCAGATTTCCTGTTTTCCCCCTCTTCCCACTCTGGAACAAGTTGTTGTAAGAACAAGAATCAAGAATGATGTTTAGGGTTATATTCTTCTTCTTCAGTACTGGCTTTGTGACACTACCTTGGTTTGTTCACCTGTGCTTTGGTTAAAATTCTAGTATGAATAGGAAAATGGAAAAAAATGAAGTTGTTCTTTCAGCTTGTTAGCTGTTTCTCACAGGATAGTCAAAACTATTCCATTTGGATTATTTTTGAATTAAGCTAGAAACAGAGTTAGCAATATTATAGTTCTGATCTCATACCTTTTTTTTTTTTTTCCATGTGTTGATAATTGTCATATAGAAGACCACTTTTGCACCGGATGATCGGTGGGATAGCATAAACTCAAAACTTTCAACTTGCAAATTTCAACCATGTCTTTAACATCGGTTGAAAAAGACTGGTGATTTTGCTGTGCATACAACTAAGGTTGCTCAATATTGTGGTGGTGAATGAGAACCTAAAAGTAACTAGCTAGAGAACAAGTGAAAACTTCTCTGTCTTCATTGGTGACTGGAAATGTGTAGAAATGGATAGGCTGTTGTGCTTTTCTTTTTTTTCCCTTAAAAAAACCAAAAACTCTGCAACCAACACAACCCAAAAACTTTAATTTGTAAAGGTCAAAGTAAATAATAGTCTTAAGTATGATACTTCACATTTTTATTTAGACGAATACTTAACACAGGTGAAAAAAGCCTGTGGTGTTTTTTTATCTTTTCATGGATCAATAATTAATCTACTTTTTAATCATGTTTAAAAGTTGTTTTATTGTTTTCCTGTCTCACACTATTATCGGAAGTTTAATACATGAAGTAGCTGGTTTCTGTTCACAAGGGCTGACTAAGACATGGAGAAATAAGTAATATAAATGCTGTTTCACGTTTTTGGTAGCATTCTTCAGGTGAACCCTATGATATTGGCATCTGTACCACCTGAATAGTCCTCTGCTTTGTTTACTGAAATCAGCATCATTTATTTGTGATGCATAGAGACTGAGGAATTCCTGTGTGGTGTGAATGCTTTGCCTTTAGAAACACTCAATATTTTATGGTATCAATGGGGTGTAGTAAATGAACTTTTTGGATCTTGAGACCGAAGTTCGGTGTGTATGTCTCAAATTACAGCTTTGGAAAAGTATAGTAGCTGAAACTTGATGAGTAACATGGGTAATCCACGGTTTATCTTCACAAGAGGGTTTCTTTTTGGGGGTATACTAAAAATTGTATCCTTTTGATTCTTATTAATTCTTACTAAGCTCAGTAGGATACTTGGAAAATATATTTTCACTAGCAACCAGTACATTACCAAAACACAAAATTTCAAAAGTCTGATGGGTAATGTAGTTGTAAAACATGTGATTTTGAGAAGTACCACTGTTCTGCCAGGTAACAAATTTCTACAATAAAAATCACAAACCTTAATTCCCTTCGTGTTGTTGTATTACTCTAATATAGCCTAAGAGATCAGTTTTGCAGGGTGTTGATCACTGTTCATTTCCATGTGGAAAGAATATACTTTTTACTTGCACTGTTCATCTGCAGTGAAAAATGGCTATTTTCCACACATCCTTAGAGTTACAGTACAGAAATATCTGTATTTTAGTACTGCTTATAGAATATGTTATTTAGGAATGGTGCTTTGCTATATATAAAAGTGTTTTCAGGAAGAACTTTAAACTTAGAAGTTGTGCATTTAAAGCAGGATGTAAAATGTTCTTGTGTTTATGAATGCACATTCCTGGTCATACTAAATGATGTTATCCTGTTAATTAAAATGCAGATTTTGATAGTGGCAGTGAATTTGCAAAAGGCTGTTCCTCATTGTGAAAGAAGAGATGACTGAAAAGCAGGAAAAGATTTAGTGTTGAAGAACTTCTTGAAAGCAGAAGGTGGAATTTAGTTGGTTTTTTTTTAGCGTATTTCCTGAATACGCTGAATCTAGTGGTACCTTTAGATGGTCTGAAGTTGCAGGCCAGAGACGGAGAAATTTAGGGTGGGGTTTGAAAGAAGTGGTTGACGTTATCTGATACACATAGACGGGTGGCTGTAGGTAAATATAATGAAAAAATGACACAAACTGAGAATTGTATGGTGAGGAAAGGAGTGACTAGGAGGCAAGAGGAGGTGTAAAGTCAGCTTGTGCAGTTGTGCAGCCTTGGTCACAAGGGTGTTGAGGAGGTAGCATTAGAAGAGTAAATGTTTTAGAATCCAGAGAAGGGCTTTCTGCTGGTCCATAAGAAGGTTTCAGGGATAGGATGGTGGTTTGAATACAATGTTTTAAGATGGCTAGACAACAAAGAAAATGGAGTGGAAAAGGGGAATTTGTAGTAGCTTGTGAGAACAGGTACCAACGAAACACAATCTAGATGTTTTTTCATAGGGAGGCTGTGAAATTTTATTACAGATGGAAAGGAGGAGAAGAAATGAGTATTTGAATGCCATTTGTGTACAGAATCAAAAGCAGGTTGTTAGCAAATACTGTTATACCTTACTATGTATGTTAATTAAAGTTTTCTCCAAATTGGGTTGGTGCCTGATCTGTAGTTCTGTAGTGACTTCCTTATGCCAAAGAGTTCATTTGTCATTCTGTTCTTATGGCATGAAATTAAAGTATGAAAAGTAAGTAACTTGAAGTTCACAAATAAGTAATAACTTGTATTAGAATTCTGCTTCATCTCAGGTGAAAGAATTCATTCTCTGTGATGCTACTTTGGAAGGCAAGTTGGATGGCAAAGATATGTTTCCTTCCTTTTGAAAAATCAGGCTACCAGTGCTGAAGTGAACATTGAAATTTACGGACAGTGACCCAAAGTTTTGAACTTTGTAGTTAGAGGACAGTTACTACACTTCTTCAGAAATTACTTGTGTATAAGGTTTTCTGGTCTTTTTTTTTTTTCTTTTCCTCCCACCGTAGAGAACGTGGTTTGTTTCAAACCAGTCTGAAAGGCTGTAATTTATGTGTTTATGCTTTGACTCCCAAGGTCTGTTTTATTGTAGATGTTGCATATGGCTGTCTAAAGTTGAATGTCATGTTTGCTAAACTATATCATGTGATGACTGGAAACTGGGTTCACTGCACCCTATCAGGAAACTTCTATCATTTAGAGTAAAAATTATTTTAAGATTTTGGTGGTGACAATTCTTTCTTAATAGGGATTGCATTTACTGTTAATAAAAGTTACTGTATTTAAATTGGTTTTTATTTTCCAGTTAATTATGTTTAAATCGGTCTTTCCGTGACAGTCTGAGACTGCTTCCAAACATACGGTTTTAGTTTGTTCTGCCAAAAATATAGGTGCTCATCCAAAAAAACTTAAAAATAATTATCTTGCTTTCATCCTCTTTCCTGCTGTGTTGTCTGTCCCTCTCTTCCTTTTTCTTCAATCCCTTGGTGCCATTCATGTTTTACTGCTTTTCCTGGTATTTCGGCAGCCTACCAAACTTCATACTACTTACTTCTTTAGTGTTGCTTCGTCTTTCTACTTCTGTACCTTTGAAGGCATCACAGACTCAAGCACATCCTTTGAGGCTTTTGTGTTGAAAATTTTTGGGATTCACAGTCTGTACTCTTTGGGCTTTCTGACTTCTGTTGCGTATTCTGTAATATGGAGTGCATTGTGTAGCTCCAAAGGGCTAAATGTAAATTTTAATATGCAAGATCTAGTAATAGACATCTGGACCAACCAGAGAGAAAATAAGTGATCCTTGCAAACTGAAATTAAAAAGACAGGAAGCACAGTTCATTAAGAACGATCTTTAAAGCAAAGCGTATAGGCTGAAAGAAGCCAAGAGTTTGCTTGAAGCTGTGTATGTTTTCTCATTCTTTTTTTTTTTTTTCTGTAATTATATCTCAAGTAAGCTAGAAGAAAGAAATGTGTGTGTGTTTTACTGGATTTACTGCTTTGTGCAAATACTCAGTTCACCACAACATTAAAGAGAATCAGTTACTTGGCTGGAAGTGGGAAGATAGTCTGTCTGGTAAACCTATGCTTAGTTAAGTTAGAATTTATTGAATCCCTTAACTCCAGTTAAAAAAGCACAAAATAAAATCATCTTCATAGGGACACTACATGTCCGTATTTTTAAGATAAAAATATTTAAAAGCGGAATTTTCTATTCAATGACATAGTGCTTGAAATTTTTCAGCTGCACTTTTACATAGGAACTAAATGTGGAAACAGTTCCAGTCATTAAAGTGTTATCTAAGACTGTTTTTATGAAGAACTGAAGAGCTTTCATAATGCAACAAATGTTTTGAAACTGATACAAACAAATCAAGAATAGTGCTGTTGTTAAGCTGAATCTTTGATTTGTTTCTGTTATATCAATGGTTAAATAAGATAATTTTTCTAGCTTTAGATTCTTCTTTGTTTAGCTGTGAGGCTGCAATCTTGCACTTCTACCATCAGTGTTGTTTATATTCCTGATGCAGTTACAGCATTTTAGTTTTCAATCAGAATTAAATTCTCAAAGAATAGAGTTTCAAAGGAAGCCGCCTTGTTCTAAACATGGGAATAAGTTGTCACCTCGGAGCTGATCCAAAACCATTTAAACTTACTGAAACTGAATGAGGCTTGGATCAGATTCCTTATGAAAGACTTTGGAAAAAAAATAACAAAAGGAGGTCCTGGAAACTTTTGTTACACCTCATTATACAACAAAGTAGTTAACACAGCTATCACAGTGAGGATGTGTACAAAATTGATGTTTGTATTCAATTGACCCTTCTGCCAACATCTGTCAGATTTGCCAGCGGCAATATTACAGGCCAAGTGCAGCATTGCAGGAGGGGGCAGGCTGTCAGTGTCTCCTCTGAACTAATACCCTCTGAAAAGAATGGAAGTGCTGCTCCACTCAGCAAGCAGCATACATCCATCTTACAGACAGATTAGAGTCTAATATAGCTGGTTATCAACTAGCTTTTTCTTTCATTTCCCAGTATCAGGTTTTACTAAGGATCACTGGGGCTTGAAAATCGCTGGTGATTATTAAAAGGTTTTTTGAGACACACTTGCATGGGTTGATACATTGTCATCAGTGACTTTCATGACATAATGATCCTTTTGTATAGATGTTCAATCTGTCCTAGTGTCTGAGAGACTTGAACTGAAATGGAACACAATTCTGCCTTATTAATAGAACATGTAATTTAACAGATAGAATGCCTGTTAAAGATTTTTCATTGAAGCCTTTTATTTAGCATGTTAAAAGAGTGTTTTCAGAGTCTGTATTCTCAAATCGACTTCTGTCATTAAACTGCATATAGCTGTCAATAAATCCTGTGTTTGAAATACTGGCTTCAATATAGGTTTTTTTAAAAAACAGTAGGCCATGCAGGCTATTGACATAATTGTGTGTGTATTTGTATGTATGTATTTTTCAAAAGTGTATTTAAAGACGAATTATGCTATCATACGTAAAGTGTGTATACGTATGGCGTTTATACAGTGTGTGAATATTTTAGATAATTTAGAGTGTTTTCAGGAGTCTGAGAGTACATTTTCATTATGTTTGTATGAAATATACTTATTTGCATTTATTTATAGTATAAACTTAATATTTAGGGTCTACAGTAGACAGTAACCTGGCTGAGTACTGTGCATATCATGAGATGAGTAGGTTACTGACAGCACCACAGGAACCTAACATCGAGTTGATAGTCTTGTAAAAAGGAACAGGTATTATTGTAAAAAGCAAGACAAGCTAGCAGAATTTTGGAGACCTGCTAAATACTTTTCGAGCATACTGGCTTTTCTTTTTAGTTTTAGTTTTACATGGACCCTTTGTAATGTTGTAGTGAGCCTTTGAGAGCAGCTACAAGTCTGCTGCAGCTATCTCCTGTCTTGCAGAATATTGATTATAAATTTGATGTACAGCTGCTTTTTGCAAGTCAAACAAAGGCCTGCTCAGTTTAAGTAAAATACATTTTTTTTCCACCCAAATGTGCAAAATACCTGAAGTCACTTGGTGACACTGGAACAAATATTTTTTTTTGAGATGACACATAAAACTCCTGAGTCTGAGAAATGCAGTACCCTGTAGGTTCTAGAACTAGGCAAAATATAGTGCTTTCTAAAGATGATCTGCTAGAAGTCTTTTTAAAAAATTATGATATATTGTCATGTTCAGTATGTAACTTATAAATATGTTCTACCTCTGTGGTGAAGTAGTTTAGCATACTACTATGCTTCTGTACTCTAGTTGTGGTCCACAAGCCTCTGAGATCAGTCTCTCATAGTGAAATTTAGTAGTGCACCTTCAGATGACCGAAGAGGAGGCCTCACTTCTCTGTTGGGAGCATGTTACGATTTGTTCATGCTTTTTGTAAAAACAAACAAGATACTAAGAGCTCTTCCCCAAGTGAGAGGCGTGTGTGTCACAGTGGTGACTGTGTTTGCATGGCCTCGTGCTGAAATGAGGTGAAAAAACCAAGATGATGTTAAAAAATACTTTAACCTTCGTATTCAGTACTCGAGATTTGTTAAATTCTTTGAAATTAGAAATGTCTCCTACTACATATGTTATTTAAGATCCTTGGAGACCTGACATGATGTGGAAGCAGTGTCATTGTTTTGAGATTGAAGAAGAGCAGAAAGACCTGTCCAAGCAGTTGTAATTAGATGTCAGCTCACTGAAGAATGTATGAAAAAGGCTTTCAACAAGCAGTGTGCTGTAGCTTCACCTGGCAATAACTCTGAAGGCATAGAAGTTATGCAGATGAGTTACATAGTCATATAGTAACAGAAGGAAGCCAGCTCATGTCCTGTGTTTCAACTCTTATCTCAGATCCTTTCTTCCTGTAAAGCACAACTGTAGTCTGATGAAGGTAGAAAAGGCTGTTGGAAGGGATGCAGCCATATCTGCTTGTTCTCCTATCAAACTTTGGCTGTTACCTTTCCTCACAATAGATCATGAAGGAGTATTGTCTGACTGCCACATACTTGTGCTGGTCTGAAACTTCTGGCTTGCTTGAGTAAATGTGTGCCTCAGTCAAATTGACACAGGTTGGTATTTTTGTAATAAAATTGTTGTTGAACTTGGTGAATGTTGTATCAATCAAGTTCTTTATAGAAAATGATGAAAAAAACCATGTATAGTGTCAGTATTTCTCATGCATCCGCCACTGGGTGTGCTTCTGTAAGTGATGGGTAAATTATTCCTGTGCTGTTTTTTTTTCCCCTAAAGATTATTTCATTTTCCATAACTGTTTACATTTGTGCTGGATTTCAGTTTCATGTGTTATACTCAGATTTAGTTCAGATTTTAATTTCACTCATTGACAAGCTTGTCAAACTTCCTTGTGTGCATTTAGTGTATGTAAAGACTGATTTACACAAATAATTAGAAAAATACAGAAACTTTCATTATTCATTTTTTCAATCTGTAGTGGTGGTGTTAACATTCATCAACATTGAATGTTTTCATTCAATGCTGACTTCAGATTTTTTTCTATTATTTTCTACCTTTTTGGCATATTTCAATCACATGGCCTTTTGCAAAAAGCAGTGACATAATTTAATAATTAAATTACTGTGAAATAGTACACAGTCTCAGAAGATTACATTTTTGGCAATGCATTTCATTGTTATCTGGTCCATAATCCTAGAAGAAGCTCAAATGCCAAAAAGGAACTTTTAAAAGATCTTTCATTTGCATCTTTTTGTTCCATATCCCATATGATGGGTAAATAACTGCCTGTGGAGAGGGCTAGTGTCAGCATTAAACCATGGCTGAGAAATATTTTTTCCTTTTATTGAACACATTCCCAAGCTTTCCAATACTTTTCCATCTCTTCCTAGTGCCAAGCCATAACCTAGATGGGCCCAAAAATGTGGTGTAATGGTCCAGACTGGCACTCTTAGAGTCCAAATTACAGTCTTGACTGGCTGAGTTAATAAAATATGCATGATTATGAAGTTAAAAGCTGCTTCCCAAATGAAACACTGTGATTTTAAGGCACAAGTGTCTGAGCCACTTCAGCTGTCTTTTAACCCCTATTTAATGCAGTCCCTAAAGTAGTGGCTGCTCACTGTTTGCACATACAAAACCACAAATGCCATTGACCTTTTCCTCGTAGAGGAGGATCTGGCTGTCATAGGAGCCTTAGGTGGGTCATTGTAAGCTCTAAGCTATTTCAGGTTTTCCCCTTCTGATAAATAAACAGAGGATGTTTTCTTCTGTGTCACACCCGTGTAGAGCAGCCCTGGAAGGGGTGGAGGAAATCTATGTGATAAAACACAGAATGGAGGACCTGGCAACTTGTAGAGGAGCAGGATATCGTAAAGAACTTGAGGCTTGAAGTAGCAGGGACTGTGACTTGGAGAAAGAAGTCCTACTACAGATTTGGAAGGGTGACAGAAACCCATGCTTCAGGGGTAAGGATTGATATTTGTGTGTTAGTCAAAGGATCAGCTGGCAGTGTGGTGATGGCCATGCAGAAAGGTTGCATGTCGTGTGAGACTATTAGGATAGATTTCCAGTACACATACGACTGCTGACAGTGCTGGTGTTGGTGCTGCAGTGGGGTGGGATGTCCCTGATTGCACACCAGGTACACTTGTGGTTGCCTACAGAAGAGCTGAATTTAGACTTCTGTGAGCATGGTGGAGGAAATGTTAGACTGATCAAGGGAGCAGAAGGGCATCATCCTGGAAGGAGCTAGAAGGAGTAGGCTTGTGAAGTCTGGCCAAACAAATGTTGAGAGGGGATATGATTGTTGTCTATAAATGTATTTGGATTGTAAACACCAAGGAGACAAAGCAAATGGCCAACACTGGCGCCAGAACAAATGGATACAAGCTGGGCTGTGAATAAATTTGGGCTGGAAATGAGAAGAAATCTTCGTATCATTAGACCTGTGAGATTTTGGAGCAATTTTCTTTTAGGAATTAATGGAACAAAAATAACCCCGAAGGCATTTTATGTGGGCACTTAAGTTATAAAATGGACTGTTTCTCATGTAGACTGCCCCAGGCGTGTACCTTGACTTGGCCCATACCAACTGTAATGTCACTGTAGAAGCAAAACCAATAAACTGGCTTTGAGTTTTTTCAATGCTGTGTAACAGCACAAGGAAACACGTTCTGATGAGCGTAGTCTTTCTGACTGGTGACTGCTAGATGTAATCTCCAAAGGATTTGTTTGTACCATTAAAATCAAGTAGTTTTTTTGTGTGTATAATCAGTTATAAGATCAGAGCCTACAGCTGTTCTTTGAATTATGTTGTAGCTGCATTCTTTAAGGATGTGTAATTTCTAATTTCTTTGCAGTTCTTACTCTTACAAATAAATCCAAATTCTGCACAGAGGATTCTGGACTTTATCTGACTTAGAACTGGGGTTACCAATCCAGAAACACCTGTAGAAAGAGCATAAATCATTTTGTGAAGTCTTCAGTAAGAAGCAGTTTTATATTTATGGAATTTGTTTTGATTTCTTTTAACTTTTTTTTTTTGGGTATTGTAATTTTTTAAATTACTTCTGTAGATCTTGGAATCCAACAGGTGTAATCCTCTGTGTGGGAGACTGCAACAGTTTTTTAGTTTGGGTTTTTTTCTTAATGATTTATGTTGATTGTTGTTACTGATCTTACAGTACCCTAGAAGGTGGCCATGTGAGCATAAGTAACTCAGCAGAATCTACGTGTACCAAACCCAGAAGTTTATTGAAAATGAAATTTAGAGCCTCTGCAGAACTTTTATGTGAAGTGCATCATAGGAACCTTTTGAAGTCATTACAACTAGCATAGATATTGAAGTGATTTGTGCGTGTTTTGTATCTCATGGAACTATTAGGATGTTAGATACTGCAGTGAAGGTGGAAACACAAAGAAGTGTTTTGAAGAAGTGAAGTTGTCCTGTTTGCATATAAAGAGAGAAAAATATTTTCTGCTCTCTGAATGGTAAATTTGTATTAGCTGTGTGAGGTGCAGCATTACTGCTTGCTTGGTAGCAGAATTTGGAACTGCTGGGCTCTCTTCCCCTTCTCCTCACCCCTGCCTCTTAACCTTTTGTGAGTAGGTTGGATGCACTCTAATGTAATTTGAAAGATACTCGGATTTGATAAGTAATTTGAAAGACCTGACAATGTACTTTTGCTTTTCTGGTGCTCTCTCACACAGGTTTATTTTTAATTTGCAAAGTTTTTGTTTTGGTATAATTTCTTACTCCTTAGAGGTACTGTTTTTTCTGAATAATATCTAGTTTGGCATCTCAGTTGTACCATCTTATATGACATCTAGTTTTCTATCAGTGAAAGCTTACACTGTTGCAGTATCAATAAACTAAGGGACAAGCGATTTGTTTGTGTGTATGAACTGACAGATTTTGGTCTCTGTTGTCTAAGGGTTTTGTAATAATTACTGAATGTTTTCTATTCAGGTATCAAATGTTTTAATAGTTCAGTGAATGCCTGTACCACTGTGTGTATGGTGAAGAGATGTTGCTCTGTGACTCCATTCAAAACTGAATGCCAGCTGCCTATAAGAATAAAAATACATACTGTTTAAAGTGAGTGCTTGCTGCCATGTTGTGTTTCATCTGCATTCATGCAGTCTGATGATGCTTGTACTCGGAGTTCCATATTGCCAAGCATCTCCTGTGGAATAAGAAGAGTTTTCCTTCTTAATAAGAACACAAATATAGGTCACTTAAATCTCCTAAAGCTAATCTCATCATGCTGGAATGGATAGATGAGATGAAAAAGACTAACGTGACCCTGGGAGATATTTGGAGAAATAACTTCAAAACAAAGGACCTGGATTTAATGCTTTTCATTTTATACCTGAAAATATGTATACGTGATTAAGCTGAGATCCTTTGAAAGAAAAAAAAAAAAAAAGTATTTTTTCTTCCATTTTATTTACAGGTACTAAATGAAGCGGTGGGTGCCCTGATGTATCACACTATCACTTTAACACGAGAAGACCTGGAGAAATTTAAAGCACTTCGAATAATCGTCCGAATTGGCAGTGGTTTTGATAATATTGACATCAAATCTGCTGGAGATTTAGGTATGACTATTAAAAAATTATTTTGCATCTTATACTTGCCTCCGGAATTCTGATAGCATTTGAGTCATTGCATTAATGTTTTCTATGTAATTTATACTAACATGGTATGTAAGCTGTATAATTTTATCATCAAAGTGTTTAAAAATTACTGAGATACTAGTATTGGTTAATTAAGTGATAATATTAACAGCTTTGTGACAGGATGACAAATCCGCCTGTTCAATATAAATCCAAGGAGTAAGACCATAATTTTTCATCTCTTTTTTAACCCAAATTGTGTATTTTATCTACTACTGCTGTAATCCAATCACAAAATATAATTCCATCAGCATGGCAAACTACTTCTGTTTGAATAAAAAATGAGATCATTATCAGCTGTCTGAGACTTATTTATGATGCATGAGATTTAGTACTAAACCACTCCATAAAACTGGAGTATCAATTTTATAGGAGAATCAATTGCTACCGCTTCAGAATAAATTCAGATACTGGAACTATGAAGAGATGGTGCTTAGTGTTTCACTGTAATAAAGTAACAGTCTGATTTGTACTTCCTTTACTTTGGGATAAACCATCTCTTATCTATAATATACAGGCCAAAATACCACTCGGAATAAAGGTCTGTGATTTCTTCATGTCTTTTCTAGGATTTGAGGTAACCAAGTATGTTTCCCTTTATGTTTTGGGAAAATCTTGGAAACTTTTACTTCAGTGTGACAGTACTTAGTCCTGATAGTAACCCCTTTGATGTACGAGGAGCTGCAATATGATCTGTTTTTCAGTAAATGATTGTAAAATCATCACCTATTTATAATGGTGGAGTTTGCACAGAAGGCAAAGGCTACCAACATCTTTGCAAGTTTCTATAAAGAGCAGACCAGGTCTGAAAGCACGTAACACTCTGTTCCTACATATTGTACCTAGTGCTGAAGTTGGGTGCGTATGTTGTGAGCTCTGGAAAAAATATATATATGTCGAGGTTGACCTAGATCAAAAGCTAAAACGTAGGTACAGATGAAAGTCCCGACCAGTAAGGAGTCAGATTTGTGCAGAGAATCCCTGATAAGAGGAAAATCTTTGCAGGTTTATTTGCTGCTTCTGCAAGTCGTCATCCTGGATTGTAACGCAAGTTTATGATTTAAATTCATCCACATAATTCTTCGAACCAGAGTGTAGCAGATTTGGGAAATTCTCATTTGTATGCTATATTAAATGGCCGCTTTCCTAATCATTTGGTTCCTATGGTGTGATTAGACTGAGCTACACAGTCAAATCCATACTGTTTGTGCATTCCAGTATTTTTGAAATACAATTGTCCAATCTGTCAAAAGCCAATAAATGCTGCAAAACTTGTGGTGTAAAATCTCGGATTTTAATAGTTAGGATGAAATGGTTGGTATTGAATACTAACTACTGCTGGGACAAATCACTTTCCAATTGCTGAACTAGTACAAATAATATGCATCTCAAGAAGGTAATATGAGAGTTAATTGCTCTTTGTAAAAAGCTTTGATTAATTTCTGAATTAAACATAGAATTAGACTGTAAAGTCTGACATACTCCTGAACTTCCATAGTAACTTTTTGAGTTACTCTTCATAAAGCTAGCTTGTGGGGTTGTTACCATGTTTTCCTGTTAAATAATGTTTTCATGTTGGCGCTTTTACTCTTCTTAAAATGCATGAAAACGTGTTTCTTGGATAAAGTCTTTCCACTTTATTAATTGTTGACTAGGAAATATATACAAATTGTGAGTGTAGCTGGATGGAAGTGAGGCGGGAGTCAAGGATGGTGCCCATTGACTCCTGCATTTTTTCAGTGTTGAACCCATGCACAAGATCACTGAAAGCAGTGGGGAAAGGGAAGGGAGCATAGAAGCGATGGTTGTGAGATAAAAATATGGTATCTTTTCCTGTGTAAAATGTCTTTTCATATCCTTACCTTTCTCTTGCCACTTTTTGGGGTTCCCCATGCCCCTGTCTTTCAGAAAGTAGCTGTTTTTAAAGTTGGGGCAAAATAGGGAAAAAAAATAATAATCCTACAGTTTGGGACTGCCTCTTCTCCCCTGAATTTTTTTAGGAAATCTATTGGGAAAGAAGGTGTAAGGTGAGTTCAATTCCTTATTTCTCTTCCCAAATATATAATACAAACTCTTCTTTTAAAGAATTATTTTGTTGATGCAAGCTATCAGGAAACATTCTTAATAGTTTTGTTTTGCCATATAAACCCTGCATTTTTGTTCCATAAAAAAATACATTTTGTGTAAATAAGTGGAGCTGTTTCATATGATGCACTTAAGAGTATGTTACTTTTCAGTCTTGTACTTTTTCCTCTACTCACATTTTTTTCTCTGTTTTAAAAAAAATGCTGAGTTTCATACTACTGTTGGTGTTAGCAGGGGCCCAAGATGAATATTTCACCAAATGATGTTATTTTATCTTTGTGTAAGCCTAAAAGCAATGACTCATTGGATAGTGTATCTCTACAGCAAAAAAAAAGAAAAATAGTTCTGCAGGTTCCTTACGTTGGGTTTTTACTGATCTGAAACAAGCTGTAAAAAGGTACTGGGCAGCAGAATTAAGGTATTTGCATGTAAAACATAAATAAATGTGGTATGAGCTTCTTATTTGTCAGATTATTGTTGTTATTATTGCTGAAGAGAATGGTTTTTCTTCCATGCTTCATAAGATACACTGTCATGAGCTGAGGACTCATTGAATATTTATTTATGTAAAAACCCAAACAACTAGACAGTGAAAACAGTATTAGGGTGTTTTTTAGTATACCAAACACTGTTTTTTTCTCCACCGTGAAATTATACTGCATACTGTTTGTGATCTCAGTCAGCAGAACTGAGACACAAACATTTGTGGGAGCTGATGATTAGAGAGAGAACATGTAGTAAATAGAGTGAATGAAGAGACAAGTCAAAAAGGACACAAACTTTTTCAAGTAACATTTTGCTTAGCTGCTGTACGTTGAGTACTGGAAGGTAGAAAGCAGAATGGGATAACTTGCATGCAGTTACAATCACTTGTTGCCTTGTCTGCTTCTTGAAGTAAAACAAGGAATATGTTGAGTCTTTAATCAATCCACCTTCCACAGTTGTCTGCGGAAATCTGTAATGGTCTTCTAACTTCTTGATGTTACCGGTTGAAAGGAGCATAACTTTTCAGTTATTAAGAACATGGACTTAATTTTGCTTTATCTTTACATGCCACAAAGAAGCAGATTTATGTTTCCCTATTGACAATTAGATGGGTTATCTCTTTAATTTGAGGGACCAGGAAAGGAACTGGATCCTGTTTGTCATAGCTCTGTTGTAAACCTGTGTGCCGCACAAAACAAATCGTCCCTCCCTCTGTCATAATTACCCATACACGAACTGGAAATACTAGTAGTTGTCCTGTGAGGACTTTGTAAGAGTTGCTATCATTAAAAATTATTTTATCTTTTTTGTAACTTGTATAGATAGCTTTTGGGAGGGTGTCTGCTCAGTGGCAGCTAACTTGTGCAATTATTTCTAAACAATGATCATTAACTGCACTGTTGAGAGCAAGGCAGATTTCTCTTTGCTATTTAAAACACCTAGCTCAGTGTGCATGTAACATACTTTGCAAGACTTCAGTTCTAAACTATCTGACATGTTCAATACTTTCATTTTTTGGTTTCAGTGGTCTGTTTACTGTTGGCCTTAGTTTGCAAACACAATAAATAATAATGACAAATGAGAAAAAAATACGTTTGCACATAATAATCAACTATTATGTCACATATTCTGTTTGCCATTACAGTCAGAAACTTATTATTTGGGTAGAACAGGTGTTGAAAGATCTGTACATTTAAACATTGTACTCCTGAATTGCTGTTAAATGGGGAAAAAATAAGAAACATTTGGCAACTGGTATCCTTTCCCCCCATTCTTTGCAGGGATCGCAGTGTGTAATGTGCCAGCTGCCTCAGTAGAAGAAACAGCAGATTCTACCATGTGCCACATTCTGAACCTGTACAGGCGAACCACCTGGCTTCACCAGGCTTTGCGGGAAGGCACGAGAGTACAAAGTGTTGAACAAATTCGGGAAGTGGCTTCTGGAGCTGCCAGGATCAGAGGGGAGACCTTGGGCATTATTGGATTAGGTATGTTGGCTTTGAGACATGGTTTAATACTCCTCGTTTTCCATTGCTTTAAAAAAATTATGAAGATTTGAGCTATAAAAATGAAACACTTGGTTCCCTCCTTTCTACATGAAGCCACTATAACACTTAATTCCTGGTGTTTGTATAGGTCAGATGTTTTCCCCTTACACATTGTCATTTCCCTC
Organism: Thinocorus orbignyianus; assembly: GCA_013400375.1. Taxonomy (NCBI): domain Eukaryota; kingdom Metazoa; phylum Chordata; class Aves; order Ciconiiformes; family Thinocoridae; genus Thinocorus; species Thinocorus orbignyianus. The sequence goes on along the minus strand of VXBW01007735.1, from coordinate 667,363 downwards.
AGACAACTTATTTTGTTACTAATATCTCTTAATTCTTTGAGATTCTGTACATCTTTCTGCTGCTGTGTTACCTGGTGTCAGGCACACTGGTTGTAAGCAAAGGAGGACACCATGACTTTCCTTTTCCAGCATAAGGATCCTGCTACTTCAACCTGTTGTCACATGTACATGTTGTACTTCTCATCCATTGTCACATCTGAGTCTGTTTGTGTTTTTTCCCTTTTGCTGTTTTTAACATCTCTGAAAAGTCATTGCTGCACTAAAAACCTTTGGGCAGTTATTTCATGCGTTTGGTTGGGCTGAATTTGTATTTTAGCTCACATGAAAGGAAAAATATATGCAAGAAAGTTTGAAATGTTTCCAGACCTAATAAAATCACCTACTTACCTCTCTGAATGGCCCTAAATGTGTTTCAGCTTCTAACAGATGGACAGGCTTGCTTGAGATTAATTAATTACTGTCTGTTACAGAAGTAGAGAAGAAAAACAAGCAAGTCAGTTTCTATATAAAAATTATTCAGTCATGTGCTTGTCTTATCAAGCAAACTGATAGATTGTGGATGTAATTGCTGTGATATTCATCCACAGGAATTAATAATACGATTTTGACAACAAGGCATCATACTTAAATGAGTGTTCCAGTTATACGTTGCTGTCAAATAACTCAAGCCACAAACTTCTATTTTTGAAAGCTGAAAATAGCCTGGTGCTACATAATAGTCATTTAAATGAGTATGAGCAAAAACATCTTCACAAAGATCAAAGAATTGCCTTTTAAAATAGGACCCTTGAGAAGTTAGTCATGAAGTTGCCTTCTCAAATCTGTACTCATGTAAATATGCACCACATTTAAACACAGTGATTATTGGACTCACAATCACAACATCTCTACATAAATAAAAGACAGTCACCTAAAGTGTTTTAAAAATGGAAATGCATGCCTAATTTTTGCAGCTTAAACCTTAGTTCACGTGCTATGTGCGTATTTGCTGGCAATATCTGTCCTGTTGGCACTGCAATTTTGTATTGCATAAATTGCAGACTGAGAAGGAAGTATCATTTATTATTGACTTCCTTAAGTGAATTTTATGTATGTTGGTTTTGTTGTGAATGATTGAAAAGTGTAAAGAAACAAATGGATAATCAGATTGTCAGTATGTGTGTAAAGCTATGTAAAACACTAGGTTTTGGGTTTGGTTTTAAAAAGCAAGCCCTTTTTTGTGCATGTTATATTAAAAAGCTAGTAGAGTCTGGTTTTTCAAGGTACGCATCTGTTACAGTTATTAACCAGTAATTTTCTCTAGCCTTTTATTGTGCCTGTTTCTTTTCCTACAAGAGAATATTCACAATTTCAAGGAAAATTAAGTTTTAAACTCAGTTTTGAAAAATTTGACTGTTTCTTTGTATGCACATAGGTAAATAGGCTTTACATTTGAGCACTTCAGGCACTTGGCCTCTTTTCTATTACAGATCACTGCAAGAGGCTACCTGGCTCTAGTTTTAGACTAAAATGTATATTTACAACCACCTTCGACAGACTAGTGCCCCTGGGTTATGTTTCTCTAATAGTGGCCTCTTCCCATGTCTGTAGTTTTGCCTCAGTTTATTATTCTATTATATAGACATGTCAGAAGCGATGAACCACCAAGAGGCTATGAAGTGAAGGTATTACAGATGAAACAAAAGGTTCTCATCATCTGTTACCAAGTCCTTCTTTTCTCTAGTTCTGTGTAGTATCGCTGTTTCTGTCCTGTCTCATTAGTGTGTGCCTGAGATCATGTGGTATCTCAACCGCAACTATGTGTCTCTGTTCTTGTGTGAAACTTGTGGTCTCTTCAGCAGTGAGTTGCTTAAATTTGTCGCTTTGCTTCTCCAACAGCTAACTCCAGAGCTTTTCACATCTGTTCCTGGGCTTTTCTCCTGTTCTGCCAAAGAGAAACACCCTAGCTCTTGCCTGTCTCTCTGCTAGGGAATGACTATGTCATTCCCTCCAAAGCTTCAGCTACTCACTCACTTCCTTATCCACTGGTCTCGCCAAGTTTCATGACTCACTTGCCTTTTTCTTTCCATCACCCACTCTTTTCTTTGCCTCCTCTCATGCATATTCCTGCTTTGACACTTAGTCTATCCTGCTTAATCCTATTACTCCGTGCTTCTCCTTTAAAGTTAACCCCATCTCTCATCCTCTGCTTGTATTGAGCTTGAAGATAAGCAGAGACTCAACAGCATAATGCCTCCTTCATGTGCTTGTTGGATACCATCCGTCGATGTTTTGTTGTTTGGTTAGCCTCTGAGCTCCTTAGGGCAGAGCCTGTGTTTCTTTCTGTCTTTATGAAGTGTGTGATGCTTTGAGCCTTACATAAATAATAATATCACATCATGAAACAGCTGTCTTTGTCACTTTTAATCTTTATTGCTATCCAGCGTCCTGTATTTCAAATGATACAACACAGGCTTGTATAGTAAGCCCTGCATATTGTTGTTGGTTTGGTTTGTTGTTTTTTTTTTTAATTACCTTTTCACCTTATATTTAGACATTTAGGTGTTAGGTTTTTAAAAGGAGAAGATTTATGAGCAGCAGCATGTAAATACTTGGATGAATAGATAGCTGGACCTGGATCTGCTATAATGATAATTCTACAGCAGTGAAGTTGCACTCCCTTCCTCTTCCTTCCTGGTTACAAATGCTGATGACTAATAGCTAATGCATTTCCTCACTCAAGAGACGTGAAATTCCTCCAAAATAAATTTGTCTCTGCATCATAATGAATGTCATCACTCAGTTTGTCTTTCCTCATCTGCTGTATTCTCCCACAGTCTCACGGTCCTAACTAGATGTTGGCCAGAGTACTGATAGGCATTATTGGACAATATTAAAGTTTAAGAGTTGGGTGGTAAATGATGTACCTTTAGCAGTCCTATGAGCTTTCTTAATGTGTTCAGCAGGAGATGTAACAAAATGGCATTCTCCATGTTTCAGAGCTCTTCACAAGGGAAGAAAAATTACCCAGATTCTCCATTACTGTTGCAAAGACAGGAAAGATCTGCTAAGTGAAAGCTCTTTCTCTTTCCATGAAAGTCTGCAGGCAGGTCATCAATGTTTCCAGGGTATCAAGGGCATTATATAAAACTTTAATACCAGCATAGGATGCTCATTCTTTGCCCAAGGGCTGGGGTCGTTGACAACTTCAGCTACTATACTGTCACATTCAAATCAGATTGTTGGCAAGGTCAAGGTCAGAGACACCTACAAACTGGGAAACTTGGGGAGAATAAATGGATCAGATTGTAACAGGAGACCCCAGTGTTCTTAAAGAGTCTGTCTTCACGCTTCTGGTGTCACTGAAATGATGCCTTGACTTTGCTAGAGCTTTATATAAATCTCTAATTTCTAAAATAGGCTTTTGTTGCTTTCTGCTTTTTTTGCAACTGTATGCAGCACACATTTTTTGCATTCTTCCCACACTACAGACCAAGTTGATTTGATACTTTGAACTGCAGAATTTGCCTTCTCTGGAAGCAGCCATGGAGATTCATAGCACTTGTATATGCTTTTAATATAGGTTGTCCCAAAGATGGGATGCTTTGTTGTGTGCTGTTCTGTTGTTCACAATATGCTGAGGTGGGTTTCAAGCCATCCCTCATACCCAGCAGAATCTTATATATTAGGAGTTTTTTAGGAAAGGAAAAAAAAACATCATAGGTTTGTGATAGTACTATATTGTCAGGGGGTAGTTTAAAAAGGAATTGGCAAATTGTGTGTGTGTTTGTCCGATGATTAAGACTAAATATGAATTGTTAATATCAATATGAAGAGTTTTACCTCATAAAGTAATTATAATAGGATAATTCTGGCTAGAAGTACACACGTGATTCCCAAGTGTTTCAAAAAGAAACTTTGCACACATTGAAGGCAGCTTTGGTTTATGAGCCTGGTTGCAATGAATGGAAAGTGTAGATTTAACTAGAGAGTGTGTTGTAAGAGATTTCACTGTCGTGAATTCCCTCAGGTATTAGTGTTGTAAAGAGTGTAAAAAAGAACAGATGACAGAGCGTTGCATGTGAAAATGAATGGAGCTGGAGTAAAAGCGATATGCTTCCTTTAAAGAAAATAAAATTTGTTTACAGTTGTGTGACTGATTCCTTGAGCTGTGAATGTGCCAAAATTTGAAAATAATACAGCAGTTGTGCTGAAAATTGTCTAATTCAAGTTTGTAAAAAGCAGCTTGAAAAGCAAACAAAGAACATGGATGCAGGTATTGAAATAAAAGATTTTGAAAAGTATTTTAACCTGATGTCCCCAAAGTAAAGCAGGCAGCCCCTGTCAGATTGACATACCGTTTAGTATTCCGAGCACATCTGTCACTAAGCGCTGCAGAATTGCTGTGTTCAGGTTAAATGATCAACACAAAACCTTTCTTCTTGTGGCTTTGAAAGTTTATTCAAAGAGAAACTGAAAAGCAGAGGGAAATCCCTTCAAGCACAATTGGAAAGAGACAAGATTTCCCTGTGTTAATTTAGTGCTTTTTTGAACAAACTCAGATGTTACAAAAGAAAACTTGTTGACTTTTTTTTTCAAAATGAGACGTGATTATTATGGTGTGTCCAGTGATGCTTTTGAGGTGTCTTTATCTAAGATTTCTGGTACTCTGAGTATCTAGCATGTAGTGGTGTAGACTGAAAAGTCTGTTAGTTCTCATTCTTCAAAATACCCTTACTCACTACATGTACTCACTCACTTTTTTCCTTTGCATTTTACTGGTAGTGTGACAAGGGGGAATACACACCTCCTGATACATGTGGCGTGGAGTCGTGCCCAAACAGCAATTTCAGTCACAATCTCAAATATTGACAGTAATGAAAATGGAACAGAGAAAAGCTAAGGTCAATGTGAATACCAAATGGTACCACAATGGCTCTCTTCTTAACTAGGTGCCATATGATGGTCTGTATTTATTCAACATTTAAGTAGATGGATGCAAAATTATTTTAGAGCCTGAGATCACAGGATTCTTGTAGGCATTTTAAGCTGAAAGGGCCTTATTCAAAATGAAAGCAAATACTAGTTCAGGAAGGAGATTCCATGCATTGAGAATGGTTGAGCTTCAGATTAAACAAATTATCTTTTATTGCATCCATTTTTGAGGATTAATTTATGGCTTTTTATTAAAGCCAGCTGGTCTGACATGGATAAGAATAAGTTGTTGGCAGAATACGTTCACAAGCGGTAGTGTTTTACCATAAACAGGCCCAGCAGGCAAACCCTTGTATTACACACATTATTGCAGATTACGTGACATCTTCTGGCATTTCAGATCTATGGGTGCAAAAGGTGCAAACCTCCTGCTTTGTTTTGAACGAGGCAGCGTGAAACAGCCCAGATGTAACATTTCTGGTCTTAGTGATGATTTCAAGTGGGTTGGGAGCCGCCTCTATTTTTATCCTCTTCCAGTTGCTGTGCAAAACGGTATGGTTTGATATGAGCATTTGCAACAGAAAAGAAAGAGGAGGCTACCTTACACCAGCTGCTTCACATCTGTTCTCAATGCGTGTTTATCTTGTTCTAGGGCGTGTTGGGCAAGCAGTAGCACTACGTGCCAAAGCGTTTGGCTTCAGTGTGATTTTCTATGACCCATACCTCTCAGATGGCATGGAACGTGCTCTGGGACTGCAGCGGGTGAGCACTTTGCAGGACCTGCTGTTCCACAGTGACTGTGTTACCCTGCACTGCAACTTGAATGAACACAATCATCATCTTATTAATGACTTCACCATAAAGCAGGTAATAATCTCTGTGGATGCCCTCCACACTGGTGCTGGTGGCTGACAATGTGTAGCGGTTATTTGTGTGTACTGGCAGATTCTCATTTGAAAGAATTTTCTTTCCCTTTTGGTACTTTGAGATCAAGCAAGTTTATAAATCATTAGGAAATAGCTGGTGATTTAAGTATTGTTGCTTTTATTGTCTTTTTTACTCGGTAACGTTGTGTTTGTAGAAATAATTTGCTCTTCTTAACGTTGCTCTGATTTAATAAAGTTGCATTTATGTAAAAGCACTTCTTCTTTGTCTTCTAGTAGCTACGGCCTTTACCTGTGTATTTTCAGGTAGCAATTCTGTCGTTCACTCTTGCTCTTCAATTTGAGTTCTTTAGATGCAATTCAAGGATTATGACTAAATGGCTCCCTCCTGTGCTCAGTCCTGATGCTTGCAGAGCCCTTTGTGGATGGAACGCATTTGCAGCATTGCATTATTTGGAAAAATAATATTTCTTGGAATTAGTACTAACCTCTCCCTAAAGTTTTAGGTAATATAACAATAATTTCAAAATCGAGGTGTAGTAGCTGCTTCGTTTTTGACTAATTTGAAAGTAAACTTTTTCATTAAATGTCTAGCTTCTGACTCCAACCTCAGTGTAGGTAACAAGAAATATTACATTGAGATGTAAGAATGTAGACAGTGTACAGGAAAGAAATTCTAAGATATAATAATTTATTTTTATGTTCTTTATATATACAGTGTTTGTGTGTGTTGGTAACAGTGACAATAACTCTTTCACAGTAAAATCATTGATTGGCTTCTGAGAAATAGTGTGCACCTACTACTCTTGAACTTTAGGAGAACCGAAGTAATTACTAGACATGTTCCACAGTCGTGTGGGATCACAGTGGAAAACTAATGATTAGTACACTTATTGATTTGCTAATTTAGGGATCTTGCAGGTCCATCCAACATAAAATCAGGGTTTGAGATTTAAAACTACAAAATTAAGAAGTCTAAAATGCAAATGTTTAAGAAAATGGAGCTCCAACATCCTGCCCTCAACATTGTTTTTGTTGTGTGCTCAGGTGCATTTGATGGTTATTACATGAGTAGATGTCTTTGCAAGCAGATGTCTAGAACCAAGCAGAATCACACTGACTTCAGTGGGGCCATCCAGAGGCTTAGCAGTGGTCACTCATCATAAAGCGGACTGTGAAACCAGTGTATCACAGAAAGTTTTTGGAGAAACTTTATGAATTAATCAAAGAAACAAACAAAATGAAACAGGTTAAAACTGAGTGATAGCATCTGAAATGAACTGCGTATAGTCAAGTCTGTACTGGAAGGGATATTCTAAGCATTTATCTTGCTATTTGTTATCCTTCATGATTAAAGCAAGGATTTAGATGTTAGAAGGCAGTTCTTGCTTTGGATAAAAGTTTGGATGAAGCAGTCTGTATTGTAACAGCTGCAAACAATAGAATTGTAGCAACTCTGCTTAGTTTGTTTAGAGCACATCTTCTGAATATGCATCAAAAAGGACAGAATAACTATTTTAGGCTGACAAATGTTGGAGTTGGCCTAAAATTTTTTGGGCACGTTGTATGCCACTTTTGTCCAATAGTGCATGCTCATGTAATAACCAGATTTTAAACAAAGTACAGAGAAGTGTGGTGCATCTTATTTCACTAAAGTTTCACCCTGAATTTTGTTTAGGATCTAAAATTACATAGCCTTAGAATGTCTTTGAAAATTCAGTAGTTTTTCCCTTTAACTAGCATCTGCTTAGCCTTATAATACTGGAGTAGCTCTGAGAAGTGTTTCAAGCTTGTGTTTATTGAACCCATGGTAATCAAGTGCTCTTAAGAGAAACTGAGGTCATCTTTAGTTTTACAGATTTGAGAAGATGACACTGCCTTTTAAACGCAATATATTTTTAAAGCAGCTCTGCAGGTTTAGTGTAGGTGAATTTAACAGCTGTCAGCAGTTCTAGCTGTGGAGCTCTTTCAAACTTCCACCCATTGTTAAGGATCATCTCCAGCTGCATCCACCCTTATAGCTTATCATGAGTCACATAATTCATTCCCACTAGAATGGATTTATGCAGCCATCTTCTGTTTGATTTGGACTTGTCTTAGTACTAGCTTTAGAGTTTTGTAAATTGTCCTAAAATGAAAACTCAAGCAGAGTTATAGAAGTTGAGGTTGAGGTTGGACAGAAAATTTTAGCAGGATTCACTTTGATAAAAATTTTCAAGTCCTTCAACGGGTGTGTAAATACAGTAGGCTATACTTAAAACTCAAATTTTCTCTGTGCAAGAGCACAAAAATAGAAAGGAATATATACACTCTCATGAGCTTGTATGTCTGCAAAGAAAGTGTGATTGCCATGTGGGTGAGCCCTCCTGTCCTATTTCTGATTTAGTTCTCAGAGCTGACAAGTAGTGGAGATGTAGTGGTGGTTCCCATCAGGAACATCTAGTTTTTACTAGGCCAACTTAAGGTCATGTCACCATTTCTTTCTCCACTCTTCTAATTCCCGAGTTGATTACACAAAACTAAAAGTACCCCTTAGTTCTGTTCATGTAAGTGGACTTCAGTTTTGCTGTACAGACCAGTAGCTGATTCTCCTGCTGGCCCAAGAGTCTGCAAATGGAGAAAGGCAAGGCCACGCTAAACCCAGTGAGTTGGTCAGTAAGATAAAGTTGTAGTTTTTTTTCTTATAACCTTACTGCAAGCGTATGCAGGTTAATTGTTTAATATTTCCTGTGATCTCATATAAAAAAAAATACTTGTAGCTGACTTGCATCCAAATCTCCTTGTTCATGAATTTTGCATTTTGAATCAGTCTTCCAGAGTAAAAATCCATTTACATGAGCTTTGGTTTGATGTGTAAGTTTCAAGTAGTTGACTGGGTGTCAAAATGTTGAGGTTTTCTTTTTCTTATGGTGAGAGATGGAGTCTGTACAAAATGAGATTTTTACCATTCATCTTCACCTTGGTTCCTGCTCTTCATATCCTTACCTTCATGCACAGAAGCGTTTCTGAGATTAGAAGCTGTGTTTGAGACATCTGGTAAAAGATGAAGTATTAGGATGGCTTGAAGCGGGATATAGTAATTCTTTTTTTTTTCTTTTTTTTTTCTGTACCATCTCTTATTTAAACTGACGCTTTGTTTTCATGTTGTGGATATATTATGGTGTAAGATTTTGTAGTTCTCCCCACACAGTGTCATCTACAATGCTAATCTGCACAATGCACAGCACAGCTTCTCTCCTGGGCACACAGCGTTCTCAACCAAATTCATTTTCATGCCTTTTAATTGAATAATATAAGAATTCTTTAGACCTTTATTTGAAAAGTCTCACAGGGAGGAGGAAGCTTAAGTAACAAAAATAAATAAAACATAGATCTACTGTGTTTTGGCAACTAGAGGGAAAAGTGTTTGAAAATCCAAAAGCATTGATTTTTCTGAAAAATTCATGCAGGCGTTTTTTATGTGTGTGTGAAAGCTGAAACCCACAAAATATGAATTTGTTTAAGAATGTGCTGTAGTTTCTGTCTCATGCAATTTCACAGTGAAATAAAAAGGCATAAAATGATCTGTCACTGTCATATGCACAGTTGTATCTTTTGATCATGTTACTGCACAATATCTGAAACAACGCTTCTGTTAAAAGACACCACTTATAAGAAACAAAAGGTTATTAAGTGCTGTGAAATAGCATTTTATGTTAGAAGCATCACGTTTTGTGGTACTTTCCAGTGGAAAGGGAAGACAACTGTTACAGGTTAAACCAGCTGAATAGCCTTGTTGTACTGGATGCTTCTTTTGAGTAAAAAATAATGCCACAACGATTTTATTTCATTTATTTTTATTTCATCATTCTTGTTTTTAACTTTCCCTAGATGAGACAAGGGGCTTTCCTGGTCAACACAGCTCGAGGTGGGTTAGTAGACGAAAAAGCACTTGCACAGGCCCTGAAGGAAGGAAGGATACGAGGGGCAGCCTTAGATGTACATGAGTCAGAACCATTCAGGTGCTTTTCCTTTTCTTTTCTTTTCATTTTGTTCACTTTCTTATTTTTTAAGTCTTAGTGCATGATACAATCAACAGCAACAAGTAAATTGAGTTTTCCCTTCATTTGGTAGCTAAATGTTTCTTAGTAAAGCAACGTGAATCTGTGCAGCACTGGACTAATGCAGATGTAGATGGAGCTTGTGTATGTGGTCAGAAGTGAAAAAGCGGCATCCAAGATTCAATTCCTTAAAAAAAGAAAAAAAGAAAAAAAGTCCAATGATATTATTTAGTAGAAATAGCACGGACTTGGGTTCAAATCCTGAGCATGGCTTTGTGAGGAGTGCTCCTTTGTCCTGATGCAGCTCTGGAGGCAACTAATACAGAGTTCTGAGCAGACTCTTTCAGAAGGCAAAGACAGGATTTGATGTGAGAAAAAAGTTTAGATATGGAAGGTTGGTAGAGTGCAGGTTTTGTTTTGTTTTACCCTTTATCAGGGGAATAGTAACTCTGCTGTCATCAGCAGAGCTGGTAGCACAAGCCTTAGTTTTTGAATGACGCTGAGAAGTCTGGTATTTTAGGCAGAAATGTACCACTCCCTAAAGTGGCTTTGGTATTAAGATACCAGTCCTCCTAATCAGAAACGAGCCTATTTAGCATGTCCTCGAGTCTTGAACCTGACTTCTGAGTGACACTTACGAGCATAGGCTGCTTTAGCTTACTGCTTATGTGTGGCAAGCTTTTTTCAGAATGGGCAGGAAGCGATGTTAATTTTAACTGGAATAATCCACATAATTTTTAGAAGAACAGATTCAGGACTTGAGGGCAGGTTGTAAAGACTAGAGAGAGGACAGCCGCTCTTGTATCAGCTACGGAGGGAATAGATGCTTTAAAAAAATAGGATAGTATGCTTTTAGGCAGAATTTTTCTATCTACTGAGACACAATGCCACATCACAAATACTTAATTTTATTTATGCATACCCTGCATTCATTTACTTCTAAATGTAGTCATTGCAATGCAGTAGTGCTGTGCAAAGCCAGAGTCTGGTAGCTCAAGGGACTTTCAGCTACGTACATGCTTCCCAATTCAGATCTCAGATCTGCACAAGCAGACTGTTGCACCCATAGGAAGCCCCATTTACTGCATGAAGATGCCATCTGCAGAGATTCAGTTGCAGGATTACAGCCACAATTTCCTTTGGCTTCAGTGCTGCGTGTCTATCTGATCGCAGCATGCAACTCTTTATTCAAGAGTTTTGCCAGATACTCTGATGTTTATTGAACCTACAGATGAAATCTATCATTTTATGAATTATGGCCAACTCTGAAAACATGCTTTTGTCTTAAAATATTTTCTCTCCTGTTGTTGCAATTGACTGTAAGATTATTAAAACTGAAATAAATAGGAGGAGCAAGTTTCCATTATTTTCAGTTTCTTTATTGTGTAACTGTGATAGCCCTTTTACACAGATTTATTGCTTTCCCTGAAAATCAATCTGTAAAATAAATTTCCTTCTTTCTGTGGAGTTTCTATAAAGGAACAGGAAAGAAAAAATAGTTTAAAATAACAGAAAAGAAATAACTGAATTATGAGAAAAAGTATTTGAGGCTGCTGATGGACACAGTTCTTATTTGGAAATAATTGTAGATTTTTTTTCTTTAAATCACTAAATGTCACATTGCCAGTGACTCTTGAGAAAGCAGTTTTGTTGGCTGATGCAGTAGAAGTAAAACTGTGATGAAATGGACAAATGGAACAGCATCCTGAATTGATTTGGGTCTTGTTATATGCATTTCTGCACGAGAACTGGAGTGGCAGTGGCTGTAGTTAGCAATAAGTGCATTGGACAGAAGCTAATGTTGCTGCTATTCTTAGGTTCTACCCTTGGAGTTTATAAGATGTGATTGTTGCTTATTTATACCATATTAAATTAACTGACAGAATTAAAACGAAACTTAAAAAGGAATAGGAATGTAATTCTTTTCTGTTGTGGAAATTAATCTGTGTAAATCCATCTGGATCTCCCCCTTCTCCTCTCCTCTTTTCTCCCCCCCTTCCCCTTCCCCCCAAGTATTTTTTGTCATTTGATCTTGTTTTAAATCTTTATTTAGCTTTAGTCAGGGACCCTTGAAGGACGCACCAAACCTGATCTGTACCCCACACGCAGCCTGGTATAGTGAACAAGCCTCAATTGAGATGCGGGAAGAAGCAGCACGAGAGATCCGAAGAGCCATCACAGGTACTAACTCACCTTATTAGCTCCTTCACAGCTTAATTCTTTTTAACAACCTTTTTTCATTCTTCTGTCTTGAAATGTCCTGGAAAGAACCAACCTTAGGTTTTGTTTACCACTTCTAATATTTAAAACATAAAAACTAGCCAATATCCACTAACTGTGTTCTTGGAACTGGAACAGATAATTTTTGGAGGTTCATTGCAATTACAAGGAGATGGCAGGCACTGCAAAATAAGTACTTTTTCCATATAACAGAAATGTACTTATATGTAAAAAAATCTACTTTGCTGTTGTTGCTGTAAATATTACCCATTTGATGGGTTTGACTGCAAGTCATCCAGATACTGCTTATTTTCCATAGGTTTTCCTTGGTGCCCCCTTATAATTGTAACAAGCAGTTCTGTTTCCTTTATTTTTCTTTTTTTGGCACTTGTATATTTCTCAAAGTTCATCCCAATTTGTCTTGGAGGACAGTCTAGAATTTCAGTGTCTTTAAGGCTGCAGTGTTCAGAGATAAAGCATCTAAAGCCTCATGCTGTTCCTAGTAATGCTTGTATCTCGGCCACTTGTTCTCTACATCAAAACAAAGTTTTCAGTATTTTGTTGGGAGGGTACTCTATTTTAGATGTTTCTGTCTTTAAAGCATTGCTAAAGAAGCCTGGCATTTTAAAGAGCAAAGTCTCTTTGTTATATAACTGCCATGTAATTGTAAACTGTTCACATAAGAGAAAACAGTTATGTCTTGAGCATGCATTGCTAATAAATAAAATGAGAAGAGCGAGCCATTTGGCATTGGTTTGAATCCCTTGTAGCCTAAAATAAAAGGAAGGATTTTCATACTGGAAAATGATTCATTAAGCACTAATGTTCTCTCTTTAGTAGGACTTTGCTGTTTCCCCCTTGGCAATATAGACTGAATGCTCTGCAGACATGAAGGGCCATCTGTGTCACCTTGAGAGTAGCTCAGTGCCAACACATTGCTCTGCTGTACAAAAAGCCCTAGCAGTAGCCTAGAGAGGTTCAGCGATTTAGTTTTCATTTATAGCCTGTGCAGCAAGAAAATTCTCCTCTGGATGGTGATTAAAGGCACCTCTTAAATTCCAGCTATTAATTGTCCTTTATAGGACTGTGTCTCTCTGGTTTAGAGGTGACTGGAAGAGGCTGACCATCCCTTTGCTGGAATTGGTCCTTGTGCTTACACTCCAGAAGAACTCTAATAATACATTCATTAAGTTGATGCATAGCTGTTACCTGCCCCCAAATAGTTCTGGGAGTGATTGCACAAACCAGCATGCAGTACCTACTTGGGGGATGATTGATGTGCAGATAAGCGTTAATAGATTGAAATCTGAAAACTGAGTAAGAGTCAACTATACTGAGCTAGTTTTATATTAAATATTGTGTGATAGCCCAAAAATATGTGCCTGGGACAACAGACCTATATTTTCTTGAAGTGTGTGATTGTGCTATCAGTGATCTAAATCATTGATTTGTATTGAAGCTGTCAGCACTTCAGTGTTTGCACATGGTTTGTAGTAGGATCAATCTGAGGCCAACATTAGGGAGGCGAGAATGACACTGAACTGCAGTGAGACAAGTGTCGGAAAGATACAGGAAGCATGGGATAAATCTGGATATTTGAAAGCCATAGGGGGAACGTGAAGGGGAGATGCTGTAAGAGAGAAGCTAATTGGAAAAAGGTGTACAATAAGGACATGAAGGCTGTGACTACCATCTAACTATAAAGATGTTAAGGGGTTCTGCTCTTCCCCAGAAGACAGTGACATTCTGACGTATAAAATAAAAGCAATAAACAGATTAAATATCTTTAAATATATTTTTGAACATCAAAATATTCGAAGTCTTAAATAAGGAGGACCACTGAAAACAGTAAGGGAAGAAATGGGAAGGCAAGCATGGCAACTGAAGAGATGATAATGAAAGAAGTTTAAAATACATCAATAGATGCTGTTTTGTAAGGGGAGACTAATACAACATGTCTACGTAAGTTAGCAAAATGAAGAATGAGAGGGGCAAGGAGGGAAGACATGATTGCAGTTTGAAAATACTTCAGAAGGATAAACAGCAGAAGAAGAAAGATACTGTTTAAATTTATTAATAACTTTGGCAAAAGCTTAGATGGGTATTTATTTCTCCTAAATTTTGAAGCTGATTTCTGATCAGAGGAACAGTAGGAATTCACCCATAATGGAGCATGTGCTGTGACTGAACGAAGCAGCACATTTGGTGAGCACATAGGAGACGTGGGAAGTTTTAGTGACACAAGGGCGAGTCATGGAGTTACAAAGATTTCATAGTATCCACTGGACAAAAAGGAATTCTAAGAAGAGGCTTTTTTACAGCCCCATTTTTGCCAGGCTGGTGGATAGAAAGAGCAGACAAAGAGTAATGAAGTCCTTAATCAGATTTCCAGTAGGAAGTTGGAGACAAAATCCTGAATTCTTTAATGATGGAACACAGTCAGCTTTTGAAGGTGTATTGGAGTGTTGTTGCCAAGAGTAGCAAAGGTAGACTCGAACTCAGCTCTTTGACCTCTCTGTGTGCAAATGTCTAGTAAGATTAAACTTTAGAAAGGCTACATTAAAACAGGTGTCAGAAAAAGCACAAGCTCCACTTGATCTCCTGTTGAATAGGTGTAAATTTCCTCTCCCTCTCCCTTACTTCGTCCTAGGTCGTATTCCAGACAGTCTGAAAAACTGTGTTAACAAAGATCACTTGACTGCAGCTACACATTGGGCCAGCATGGATCCCGGAGTTGTTCATCCAGAGCTTAATGGTGCTGCATACAGGTAGGTGTGCTGCAGGTGTAAGACAAATACCTCCTTAATTCAGAGGTACACATTGCATTCCAGAATAAATAAAAGACCTTCCTATTAATAAATGAAGTGTGTTTGGATTAGGCCCCAGTTATATTGTTTTCATAATTGTTGCGTTCAGGAGAACAATCCTGTTTTGCTAGTTGAAGTCAGTCATGCAGTGCGTAAGTATGTTTCCTTTTCTTATCTTTTATTTGTGTGGTTAGTAATATCTGAACAATACACATTTTTTTGTGTATTCAGCTAAAAGAATTCTGATCTTCTACAGCGAGTGCAGTGGAAGTTTATATTCCTTTTGCTGAAGGTGATGATGCAGCAGGAGGTCACTTCCAGTAATAAGCTACTGTTACGTGGTTTTGTGGCCTCCAGACACCTGAGAGAACAAGTAACTCAGCAGTGAATACAGTGGAATAGCCTGTGGTGATTATGAAAATATGTTTAAAATAGTGTTTTCTAAATTACTGATTTAATTCTTAAGCAAGAGTATTTCAGGGACTTGATCTATGTATTCTCAATCAACTGTGAAAACAGCCCTTAATTAGGAATAGAAAAGGACATTTTTTTAATGTCTAATATGAACATTCCTTAGTTACTTTGCTTGAGAATCTTTGTCCCTTTATCCCTAGCAGCAGTTCTAGCAGCAAATTTTTCCTAATAGAACAGCTTCATGCAATTTTCTTTATGAAAAACGTCTGCAATTATTTATCTTCCAATATAGTATTTACACATAAGTAGTATGAAAGTGGCTGAGAAGGCTACAAACAGCTGCTTCTCTCAATGCCTCGGGAAGGGACGGTGCAGTCCTTTTGGGTTTTTTTTATATCTCTTTGTCCTAGCCTTTCTGCTGTCCTTCTTCATATCTTTTTCCTACCTTTGTCCTTCTTTAGGAGGGCTACCCCGCACTTTTAATAGAGAGAAGATTATTTTTTGTGTGTGTTGCACCCTGTGAGAACCCAGCTGTGCAATCCTGAGAAGTGGAGCAGAGCTCTCATGTCCCAACAACAGTCTCATCAGAAAGTGAAGGAGAGATGACAGGGGGGGAGCATCACTACTCTTTGCCATACTCTATCAGTAGCTATAAGTGCACCAAGGAAAAAGAGTAACTTTGATTTGATCAACATGTATATATCTCACACTATGTCAAGATGATGAGTACCTGAAGTCCTGAATATCTGAAGAAGGGTGTTTTTATTGGTTTAAATGGAAAGTTTTAAGCACATGTTGTCTTCCACACAGCATGAGGTTTCGTTGACTTCAGTGTGGAGTACTTGGGGTAGAGCTGAATGTGGCTGAGCCTTAAAGGCAGGCGTTGCTGAATGGTGGGTAATAACTCCAACCCTGGCATGGCAGTTAGGAACAGGGTTTCATGCTTAAATAAAATGCAGTTGTTTGTTCTCATTTTGGGGGTCACAAGTCCAGCAAGAAGCAGCCTTCACAGCTAGAAATGGATTTTAACTCAGGAATGTTTTGGGAGTTAATGATTTACAAGGTAAAGACCATATGTGTTTAATTTAAGCAGGGTAAGCACAGAACTGAATGCCTTTTTTAGACATTGTTTTAGTTTTTTCAATAAAGAAAATTCATCGTAAATAAATTCTGATGACAGTTATTTTCAAATGCAAAGGAAAAGGCATTTTTGGAATTTTGAGGGAGCAGTTAGTCATACATCAAATATTAGAAGCTTCTTTTTGGAGCGGTGATAGAATAGTGTTTGTGCAGTTACTATTTTGTACAATATAAAATATGCAGAACTTGAAGCTCAGGCTTTATGAAGAATTTGGTTTCAGTAGCAGTGTTTGCTGATGCTTAATTCCCATCTGGATCAAGTACAGAATTTGAGCTGATTGTGAAAAACAGATTTTTCTGTCTTCTCTTTGCAATCCAAGACTACGTTCAACTAGCTGAGTTCTGGGGTCTTTCACTGGCAGTGTGATGTTTCAGATGTGCTAATAACTGTATTATAGTCATGTAATTGCATTAGAAGATAAGACCTGGGATAATAATTTATATGTTAAAAAATGCAAATAGCTCTTTTGGTGAACTGAATCTAACGAGGTTATTTTATTCTGGATGTATTATTTACTTGTATTTTGATGTAGGACAGAACTCTTAAATTAACAGATATTATCGCAAGCAAAGAACGTTGAACATTCATCAGTAGAATATAATCTTGATCTTATGAACATCATCATATTCTGTGGAAAACAAAACCATTTACTATGTGAAATGCAAGACACCCTATCAACACAGAAGGTCAAGCAAACGAGACCTATCCCATGAGTAAAGATTAACGATATTCCTGAGAAGGAACTATTTATAATAGTCTCAGTGAAGCAGCATAATATACCCTGCTTTTGTGTTATTACTGTGTATTTGTTACTGAGCTGCCTGTTAAATAACCCCCTGCCATTTCCTGTGTTACAGAGCGTGCAGGTTATAGGCAAAGTGAAATTAGACAACCAGTAAACAAGTCATTGTGCAATCTATAGACATGTTGACATATCTTTCAGCCTTCTAACAGGTAGAAGATGAGAATATCCAGGCACTGAAGAGGTACCTGGATGACAGTAGTTAGATGTTGGTAATTCAGGAGTTTTTTCATGTTGAGGGTATTTCATTGGTGATTTTCAGACTGTAATGGAGATAAAAGTGTGCACTTAAATTTTTAAGCCCTTGGGACAGGCTCACTTTCTTGAACAGAGATTAACATAGTGAGTTCAAGGTGCTTCTTTAGTTTTAAAAATATGGGAGATTAACATAGAAATTAGAGTTGCCTTTCAGGTGTAATTCAAGATGGCTCTTTTGTTTTTCTTCATAAATTAAGACTATGTGGGGGAAGGGGAAGGAAGAGTAAGAAGTAGCAGAGGAGGTGTAACTGACCTCTCACTTCTGTTTTCACAACAAATTTGATTCAGGGGACATTTTATGTGGAAAATGTTTCAGCTTACTGCTGCCAGAGGAGGATGATTGGGAGCACCTTTATGAAGTGCTGGAGGGAATGTATTTGCTGGATAAGAACTGAAAAGCAATAAATAGCAACATACGGGAAGGTTATGTAGGATAGAAATGCCTGTTGAGTTTATGTGCCTTCCTTTCAGAGATATGATTTCAGCAACACTAATGGTTAAATTAAAAAGGTACAAAATAACAAATAAAAAATGGCAAAGTAGTGTCAGGAGTTGTTAAGCAAAATACAGTTCATCTAGAGGGCTACTGCCACTGCGTAGCTTTAGGACAAGAAAAACAGTTGTTAGGGCTTTTGGATTTTAGTAAAAGTCTAAGAAGCCTGTGTCTGAGGAGAGGTGCTGGCAGGTAGAATGCCGATTATTATAACTTTGTGTCCAAGGGGAGTATTTTTATATACAGAAAGAATATTTGGAATTAAAGGAGAGTTACAGATGTGTAGTTTAAACTCCTTAATGTGCTCTCAAGGTTAACTGTTAATGCAGCAGCAGTCACTTTCATGAAGCTAGGTTCTGACTTTTCTTCCTGAGGGAGACAGAGCAGTGTGAAAGGTGCTTTCCTTGATTTCTCCCAACCCCAGCGTGTTGATGCTCAGGGAATACGTTGTTAAAAAGTAGAGATTCTGTGTTGGAAACAGTTGCTGCGTTGAGCTTTTAAATGTAAGTTTTTGTCCTTTCATGTCAGGTTTTTTTTGCAAAGCACCTAGAGTTGCAGTTTCAAAATTAAATTTGAATAAGTGAAACAGTCTGACAGTTTTCATAGGACCTGAAGAAATTTGATTAATAAGATTCAAATTGAGGTAGTGAAACAAGTAACTAAATCCATTAGCAACTGCAAATCAATTCTAACGAACCTCTTTGGAGAAGGAATTGGCTTAGGAAGCCTGTAAATAAATGTACAATTGGGAGTGAATTTCTCTGGCTACAGGTGGTGTGTTCTTTCACATACCGTTTAATCCATCCCAGATGCCAGTCAGTGGTATGATCCGTAGGAATCTTCCCCACGATGACCAGGCCAGTGTATGGTGTCATTGTAGTCCCTGTGCCAGGTCAGGGAGCCATGCTGAGCCCCTCTGGCACAGTGTCTGCAAAAAGTGGTTTCTGTGATAGAATAAAGAAGAACTAATAAATGTGCTTTCATCCCGCTTTTTTCTTCTCTGAGTTTTGCATGATTTCTGCACTAATTTTCTCTCAGTTTGAGGGAACTTAGGATGAGCAGCACAACCTTAGATTACTTTAGAAAACAAGCTGCTGAAACAGGCTGAAATTCCCCGATGTATTCAGTGTTGAACTGTGATGAGAAGACAACCAAGAGCCAAATAATGTGATACTTGAAAAAGCTTGGCAAGGCTGCAAGGGCCTTTCCCCCCATTTTGTTCAATGCTAGGGTAGCGAATGCCCCAGCGAGCAAGCGGTTAGCCTATTTTAAATGGATAACACTCTTGCCAGGGTGCTTGGGTGAGCAGAATATAGCAGGAGAGAAGGAGGGATGAGTGTCCTGCGTAATGATGTTACGTGGCCAGTGCGAGATAACTTGCAAGTGGGTATTGAGGTATTTGGCTAAAAAGAAAATGTTTTTGTTAAGTGTTTCTTTGTAGCTGTTGTTTATATACAGCACTGTGAAATACCAGTGTTTGTCAATTATATCTGAATCAAATATATCTGATTTAAACAGGTTTGCAAGACTTATCTTAGCCTTATATTGTCAGAGACATCATAGAATCAAGCTGAATCAGAGGATGACTTTTTTGTTGAATTCGTAAAATATTGAGGCCTTGGTGTTCATCCAGGTGGAGTAAGAAATCTTTAGAACCGTCCATAGGTTTTTTGTGTTTGCATCTCTATTTCTTGCAGTTTGCTTTAAATGCATGTCCTCTGTAATTAACTAGTACTGGTTCTGTCGCAGCCAAGTACCGTGGCAGGTTTGATGCTGAAAAAGTTACTTGGGTGCAGTAAGCTTGAATTTGTCTCTTAGGAGTGTGTGGGTATGATTGCTCTTTTGGAGGGCTATCAGAAAGGCTACAACTGCAAGATTAATTGAAAGAAATACTTTTTCAAACTACAACAGACAAATTCTAAAATTTCTACATGAGAATGAAAGAGCAAAAAAAGCCCTGTAGGTCAACCTGAGGAAGAGGACAGATGCATTTTGTGCAGACCTAGCCTGAATTGCTTCTTGTTGAGATGTACTTTGAGAGGAGCAATACTTCCAGGATGTTTCCATCGGTGTGCTGTCACTCATGCTATTTAATGTGAAATCTGAATAAACAGTCTAGGAAACCTTTATTTCTCACCGGGGTAAAGTACGACATCTTTTGCTTTATTTAGCATGTGCGTATGGTGTCTCACCTGGAGCTTAGCCAACTCTTCTTCTCACTGGTCTGGAAACAAGAGAAGCATCTCTGCAGCTCTAGAAGAAGTCAAGGTGGGCTTTCTGGTCAGTCGTCTCTTGGTTTTAACGTATGTTCTTGTTTCCTTCTCTCAGCAGGTATCCCCCAGGCGTGGTAAGCGTGGCCTCAACTGGCATACCTGCAGCAGTAGAAGGAATAGTCCCCAACCCTATGTCTTTATCACATGGCCTCCCTGCTGTAGCCCACCCGCCCCATGCTCCTTCCCCCGGCCAAACTGTCAAACCAGAAGCTGATAGAGACCACCCAAGCGACCAATTGTAGCCTACGAAAACAGCATTCCCAACATCGGAGATTATGGCTTCAGCGTGTGGAAAACAAACAAACAAAACAAAACAAAACCCTGGATTTTGATTAAAGGCAAAACCATGAACTTACAGGAGGAGACGATTATTGGTTTAGAAACTGGTCCAATATACAGTATAAAAGGAAAAGGTGGGAGACAAAAAGAAGATTTGGAAACATTTTTTCCTCCGTATAAATTGTAGTTTGTCCCTGTCCAGTGGACTGATTCACTGTTTCTGTGTCCTATGGGTTCTTTGTTAAGCAAGAGAAGTTAGTAGTTAATTATATCATGAATGTACTTGTCTGTGTACAGTTTTTAGAACATTAAAAAGGGTTTGTTTGCTTAGCTGTCAACAAGGAAAAACATAAGGGAGGCATTCAACAAACCAGTTTTGAGATTAAAAATCTTTTCTTTTATATTTTAAAACATGCCCAAAAATGAGGCAGTTGGCAAACTTCTCAGGACAATGAATTTTTCCCATTTTTCTTTCTACGCCACACAGTGCATTGTTTTTTCTACCTGCTTGTCTTATTTTTTAGAATAATTTAGTAAGCAAAAGAAAAACAGTTTCTCCTAATTTTGGCATGAATTCCCTTATTTCAAAATGAAGACAACCTTGCAAAGAGATTTTGAGGAAAAAAAAAGGTTTTGTATAAACGAGCATTGTGCTTTTTGTCACCAGTTAAAGTATATATTATTGGTGGTATGCGAAAAAGGCACTAGACTACTGAAAAGTAGCAGCATTTCATTGCCTACATTGATTCCTTCCTGGTAATGTGGTAGGCTAGCAATATTTTTGGTTAAAATCATGTTTGTGACTGTAACCATTTGTATGAATTATTTTAAAGAAATAAAAATCCCAGACAAATATCATATGTGTAAAAATTTTTATTTCTAGTAACCATTTATTCAACTTTTATTAGGTTTCTTAGCTGTAATTTTTAAACAGATGCTGTCAAGTATTTCATTTCTAGCTTTACTTTGCTCTCTGTTGTTTGTAATACTGTCTTGGAAGCTTGAAAAATAAAAAAACCCAATAATTCTTTCCATACCATTTTTCCCTTTACGTTTTGTAAATGTTGATCTTTTTTCCTGTGTTTCTAATGGAGTTTGAAATTAAGATGGATTTTGATTTGTACACCGGCATCATCAGCTACAATATGGTAACAGCATTTATGCCACCACCGTGGGCAGAGCAGAGGAGGTACAACAGCCACACAACAATAATAAGAATAATAATAATAAATATCTTTTGCCGAAGTCCAACATGAGAAGTGTCCATTGTTTTATTTGCTTTTGTGCTGATGGAAGCGTGCAGCTGGAAGTAATTGCGTTTGCTCTATTGAAGGAGTTCGTTTCCTGGAACAGGGGCAGAAGTGGTTTTTAGGCAGGTTGGATTTCAGCTGGAATCTGCTTTGGCCTTTCCTCTGCTCCTGGACGAGTCGTCCTTCGTCCCTGCACAGTTTAAAAAAGCAAGACAAAAGTTTAGCGGCTGCAAGAAGGAAATCCAGGGTGGGCAAAAGTGATCCTGGATGTTAACCTCCTCGGTAGCCTCTTGTCTCTTTGTTCACTGGCAGCTGTGCAGCTAAGGTTAGGGAGCTGCTTGTGTGGGATCCAGGAACAGCCACTGTCTCCCATTCCTGCAACTCTGGAGAGAGACCTCCACATGTCTTAGGAAGATGTTAGGAGGCTGCAGATCAAGAAAGATTGAAACTTGCAGGTCTCTGCCCAAGCAGCACTGTGTAGGGTGAAATTTGATCTCCATGGAAGACAGTGGAGGAAAGTTTGAAGCTTTATAGCCAAAAATGTCATCCACTATGGATTATTTGATGGTAAATCCGTTCATCTATTCCTTCCATGAAACAACAGAAAGCAACCTTGCAGTTGCCAGGTTATCCCAGTAAAGACATTTCTAACAGATTTGCGGTTGAAAACTTGCAACAAACCCAAATGTGGTTGAAGTAGGATTTTGTATTTTTTTGGTAACTCGTGTTTTAAGATGCTCCTTTGTCAGGCTGAAGGTGCTGCTTTTAAGGTATGTAAAACAAACGTTTGACATCTGGCTGCATAGAGTTGCTGATGGTCTCATCTGCAACCAAATTTGCCAAGGAAAGCCAGGAAGGTTGTTTTTTTTTTTGTGGGTTGTTTTGGTTTTTTTATTTCTCTTGCATCAGTTTTGACGCAACTTGTGTAAATCAACTTTTTTCCAGCGAATCAATAAATTGATGAACTGGAAATGAAGGCAGCAGTATTAATTGCAGGCGCCTCTCAGGCTCGGTTCTCAAAGCTTGCTGTCCTTCAGAGCCTGTTTTTGGGGCATCATCCCTCCTTGCTCAGGCACAGCCTTCTGCAGGAACCAAGCCTGCAATACTGCACTGGGGTGCGGCGACAGTGCCGCTGTGCTGGCAACCTGCTCAATTATTTTATACTGGTGCTTGGAATGTGTCTGTGTGTCTGCCTTCTGCCTGCTGGAGAGTAGTCCAGCTTTCTGCTTCTACTGGAGCAGAAACCAAAGCCACTCCAGCAATGACAAGACTGATAGGTGCTGACTTCTGGGTCACGGCCTGAAAAGCTGAACTAAAAAATAAGAAAAAAAAGAGAGAGAAAGGCTTGGACTAAATGAGTAATTGGAAAAGTGAACCATAATAAAGAAGGGCTGTTGCGCCAGACTAACCTTATAGCTTTTACATCTGCTTTTGCTGGGTGGTGGAAATGCAATTAGATTTCTGCTATCTGATAAAGGATGTGCTAAATAAAGTTTAGACAGAAGATGCAGTTAGTGGGGAGAATATAGTGGGGAAGGCCGTGGCAGAAGAGGCCACAGAAGGTGACCTGAGGCAGTGTTGGAAGGTGAAAGAGGAGGTAATCAAAGCGACTGCCTCTGACGTACTTTTTATTGTTGTTATTTGAATTAAGGATCTTGGCCAAGAAGGAGGCCAAGCGCTGAAACTGCTGCTGCCTCAGAGGTTGTAGACGCCACCAATGGCACGGGATGCTCTGGATCCTGCACCAGAATTTGAGGTGTCAAGGAATGGGCTGTTGGAAGCAGAAAGATGCCAGTTGTGCAGATGCAAAGGCAGGGAGTTGCGAGCCAAAGCAAGAAGTTGCCAGAAAAAGGAGCCATAAGTGATTTCCTGTGGTAGTGCTGCTGTTTGCCACCGTGGGGGAGCTGCAGGGAGGAGCAGCGTGATGGACGATGTATCCAGCGCAGTGGCTTTGGTGGGGATGAGAAGGGGTCAGAGATGCTGCACAGGACCTGGGATGTGGGGTGAATAGTTTCAGCTGCGCATTTTCTAAAGGGTGGGCTCAAGCGGAAGATGCAGTTACACATCTCAAAGCAACTGAAGGATGTGTGGGGGCTCATCGTGGGAGAGGAAATCAGAGTAGCTTGGCTTTTTCATCGAAAAGTGATGGTTGAGTTGGGGAAATGACTATGACTCGTAAATGCTGAGGAGGAAGGAGAAATGCTAAAGAAATGCTGGTGTATGAACAGGCGTAAGCCCTGCCAGCGGGGAGGTCCTGGGACAGGCTTTCAGTTAGAGTTACTGGGAGTCAGTCCTGAAGTCCCTGCAGCTTGGGCTGGGGGTTTTGTTTTGTTTTTGTGTTTAGGGTTTTGTTGGATGTTGGGTTTTTTGTTTGGTTTTTTTTTTGTTTGTTTGTTTTTTTTTTAAATAACTTTATTTTACAATCCAGAATGTGACAACATTGTTTAAAGGTCATACAAGGTTGCTACCATACCAACAACTAGAAGCCTTTTCCTTTCAGGGTAAAACACTTCAGCTTCCTTTATAAAAAGCCTCGAGACTTTTTGCATCAGTGTGGGGTTTTGGTTTTGGTTTTTTTGGTTTTTTTGTTTGTTTAGAAATTGCCTTATTATTTTCTTGTCTAGCCTTCCACCTCGAACGATTAAGGCTGCCTCTCCAGATGAGTGTGCCTGTTGTAGTCTGGCTGTTACCAGCTTGCTCCTTGCCTCGGACCAAAGGGTTTTCATCTTCTCTTTTGTTTAATCTCAGTAGATCCTTCAATACTGTTCGTTGTTCTGCTTGAAAGAGAAGGCAGCACAGCCAGTATTTCCTTTTTTTGCAGTTCACTCCAACCTTTCTACCTTTTTTAAACTGGGGGGGAAAAAAAAAAAAAAAAAAAAAGGAATAAAAGTAATTGATTTTAAGGGCAGAGAGTAATATTAGATCATTTTCTCTGGCCACTTAGTAAAGCTGTTAAATGTGATAAGCGTATTTATTAAACCTGATACCATGTGTTGAATTAAGTAAATCTTTCAGAAAGACTTCCAATCCTTATATTAAAATGTCAAGTGATGATTGGGTTTTTGCTATTTCCTTTGATAGTTTGTTTAAATGGGGGATANAAAAAATAAGAAAAAAAAGAGAGAGAAAGGATTCGACTAAATGAGTAATTGGAAAAGTGAACCATAATAAAGAAGGGCTGTTGCACCAGACTAACCTTATAGCTTTTACATCTGCTTTTGCTGGGTGGTGGAAATGCAATTAGATTTCTGCTATCTGATAAAGGATGTGCTAAATAAAGTTTAGACAGAAGATGCAGTTAGTGGGGAGAATATAGTGGGGAAGGCCGTGGCAGAAGAGGCCACAGAAGGTGACCTGAGGCAGTGTTGGAAGGTGAAAGAGGAGGTAATCAAAGCGACTGCCTCTGACGTACTTTTTATTGTTGTTATTTGAATTAAGGATCTTGGCCAAGAAGGAGGCCAAGCGCTGAAGCTGCCTCAGAGGTTGTAGACGCCACCAATGGCACGGGATGCTCTGGATCCTGCACCAGAATTTGAGGTGTCAAGGAATGGGCTGTTGGAAGCAGAAAGATGCCAGTTGTGCAGATGCAAAGGCAGGGAGTTGCGAGCCAAAGCAAGAAGTTGCCAGAAAAAGGAGCCATAAGTGATTTCCCGTGGTAGTGCTGCTGTTTGCCACCGTGGGGGAGCTGCAGGGAGGAGCAGCGTGATGGACGATGTATCCAGCGCAGTGGCTTTGGTGGGGATGAGAAGGGGTCAGAGATGCTGCACAGGACCTGGGATGTGGGGTGAATAGTTTCAGCTGCGCATTTTCTAAAGGGTGGGCTCAAGCGGAAGATGCAGTTACACATCTCAAAGCAACTGAAGGATGTGTGGGGGCTCATCGTGGGAGAGGAAATCAGAGTATCACTATCACTATAATTTCTAAACTGCTTTATTTAATTTGGCTTTCCCTGCCTGTAAATTCCAGTTACTGTTTCATGTCAAACATGAGGTCATGTAGGCTGACTTGAATTTAGTGAGCTTGTCACATTTTAGCCAATTTGCCTTTCTTCTGAGGTCAGTGACGCATCTTCCGGGAAGACCAAACTCTGTTATTCATCTGTTTTCTTTTCCAGTTTTTTGTCATTATACTGTGCATCCTTTCCTTTGTGGCTTTGTATTTTTGTCCTTTTGAATGACATAGTCCAATATGGGTGGAAGATAATTCTGCTGATGAAATGACAGGATTTCTGATCTTCTCTGAGACTTTCAGCTCTCATCTTCTTGCTTCCATTGACTTTCCAATTTCTTCGCTAAACTATTTTTCTACAAAGTTACAAGTGCTTGAAGAACTTGATTAATCCTCCTCTCCATCTTCAAATTGCA